>JAHWFP010091557.1:0-10554 GCA_023313725.1 Lithobius niger | reverse complement strand
GCGAGTTCCATTGATGATAATAGCGTGTAAGCGTAAAATTTAATAACGCTTTATTGTTCTACGATATGTTTTCTGGCTGGTTTTACCCCCTTCATTATATATGTATACAATCTGTATCCATGCACACGCGCGCGCGAGTGATGAAGGGGCTTCGAGGTACGACGGGGGGACAAGCCCATGTGATACACTGTTACAAATTTCAGTTATTTTACTGTTGTGTCACCAGCCAGATTTAACTGTAGTGGCCCGTCTTTATTTTAAGATCACATTTCTCTGTAATCTCATCTGAGAACGCCCTGAGGGCAGGATTTAGCAAAACCAGGAAGAAATGCTTGATTAATTCACCCCTGGCAAGACTCATTTCCTCATAGATGACTCACTCGATCTGGTGGCCTGATGGTTAGCATGACTGTCTCATGTACCAGAAGTCCTGGACAATGTTTCCCGGAAAACAGGAAAATGTTCCCTTTTTAGGGGAAAAATGCTCTTCAAGGGGGAAACAAATATTAACAGCGAAAAAGGGGGAAAAATTGTGAAATTCTGTGTTTTATTTGCAAGTTACAATTTTCTTTAGTGGCTCATAATCTTCTCTCCATCCAGACCTACCTTTTCGAACAACCTTTTACTCCAACAAACACGTTTGAACATTTTAAACCCTTACCCAACCCCCATTTATTATTTGGTTAGTGTTTATTTCTCATCTGTTAAGGCTAAAATCACAAAAAATAAGTATTGGGATAATAATTTTTACAGGTCCAACATTTCGGGTAGGAACGGCAGGAGAACTAGTTCTTATAAAACTAGTTCCTGTAGTCGTTTGAATTTTATTTCCAATTTGCGTCAGTAGGTGGCATTGGCGTTCCTGCGCCATTAAAACGGGCTTATATATATATATATTTTTTTTAATTAGGAAATGTTAAAAATTAGTGGAGTAATGAAAAGAAATTAAATGAGGGAAGTAAAAAATGGAATTTTTTATTTGCACAGGGGAAAAAAAGGGGAAATTTTGATTTTAGTAGGGAAAATTCTCTAAGTAAAAAGTGGAAGCACTGGTCCCGGTTCGAGTCCGGCCTCAGCCACACCCCTGGCTTTTTCGGGAAGAGAAGGGCCCTGTCATGTCTCGTGTGCATGTCGATTGTGGCATGTAAATGATCCTAGGAGTTTCTGGCGGAATTTACTAGCAAAATTGTCCCTCGCTCCTTCTGGCGCTATGTGCGCATCATACAACAACAGGTGACTCACTTGAACGACGTAGACCGTAATTTTACAGTACAAAGAAGTGACAGCAAATTATCCTCAGAGTGTTAGAGTTAATGAAGTAAAACCGTCTCACGTGAGAACAAAAACAGGAAAATGAAGGCGGTTGCATCATTTCCACAAGTCTGCACTAATGTTCAAAAGTGAGTTACGAAGGCAAGCACCTTTAAAGTTAGACCAAAGCTAATCCTACTAAGCTAAGAAAATCTTTTCGGTTGCACAAACCGTTCTTATTTTGAGCGGCTCAAAGAGCTTAAGAGTCTCTTGAAGTGCGACGTCTTAAGGCGGAACTCTTTCTTACTTACTCACTTATAGTGTCCGCGGCCTATCTTGAGTTCTACGTAGAACGAACAAAGATAATCGATTGTATGTTTTCAGTAGCAGAGTGCCTTGTTGATATCCAAGATGGTTACAAAAACAATGGCGGCCATCGATTAAAGCCACCCCATCCAGGAAGACTTAGCCGCTCACAAAATACTTGCAGGACTCAAGATACACCGCGCACACTATATGCACAGTTTTGTTGATTTGGATTCAGACTTTTTCTTAACGTTACGTCATAATACTCCACGCTGAAGCTTAGCATTGGCACTTACCACAAAGAACGATATAGACACTTTTTTTTTCCTAATCCTGTTGTCCTTGTTGGGGAATCCCTGCCATCAAAAATGATCACGTCAGCTCCCCTGTAAATTTTCAAAAGAAATTTCGACAGGGCCGGCTAATCTCGATTTACAAAATCTTTTTAACCCTAGCTGGTTGCATTTTCGAGCTTCCTATCCCTTTTATTTTTTATTTTTTTTTTTTTTTTTTTAATTTTGACAAGCCTTACGTCAGCCGAAGCAATTAATGCTTGTATGGCTGAACCGGCTCAATTTTGAACATTACCAGATTTTTTTATAGAAGAAGAAATCTGGTAAAGGGAGGTGCCATCCCGGGGATTCGACCCGGGAAACCTCCGATCATCGTCGGGGCCGAAAGATTGTCCAGAATTAGCCAGAATACACCCCATAGTCGCTGAAGGAGCATGGTAGCCTCTCACGCTACCCTGGCCGGCAGTCCTGGCAGGGACTTTGCCAAGGTCCCCTTTCCAGGGGTTCGACCAGATCCGCAAACCTCCAGCAACCAGGCTGAGCTCTCTCACAACTCAGCCACGATGACCACATCGATGACCAAATTAGGACTCGGTGTTTCACTCCCTTCCTTGTCCTTACAGCATTCTTTCTGGCTGTCGAATAAATGATGTGAGCACAGGTCTTTAAACAGTGACTAATTCGGGTTTCTTTGTGGTAACATCACCACACCATACTGAGCCAAATCTGATGAAATTTTGTAAGCTGACAAAATTAATGAAAATCAACTGGAAATTGTTAGAAACCAATTTATTAAAAACCGTTTTTGTTGTGCGTTAATTGTAATTGCAATGGCCTTCTTCTTTTTTAGGGAACCAAAAAACTAAACTGTTTTTTTTTTTATTAGGAAGCACGAACCCAAACCGGCTGGTGAGTGGGGTCAAAGGGTTTTTGCGAGCGTTAACCGCACCCAGTCATCGGTCCGACGTAGCCCAATAACCCTATGGCTGCAGCACCCGGAATGCATTCCCAGGAGGTCATCCACCCAAGTACCACTGTTTAACAATAAAGTTGAAACATCCGAGTAAAAAAAATTATGGAGGATTTAGTACAAAACTGAACAAGAAAGGAGGGAAGTTAAGTAAGGGAGTTACGGGAAAGGACAGACGGGGTGGAGGAGTGGAGGGAGGAAGAGGAGGGAGGGTCGACAATGTAGGTGAAACTGCCCACACCTCGAGAAAACTGCCCATTCCTTCTCCAGATATAATCTCACGCTCCGCTCCTGTAATGGTGGCTGCCCTAGCTCATCGATCCTCATAATTCAATTTAAAAACTCACTGAATTGGCTTTTTAAGTAAGCTATCCGACTTTCAACATGCACTTCCTTCTACTCACTCATTTAAAGTACTCCCAGCAATCTAAGACAAAATTTAACTTCAAGCTTTTCATTTGAAAAGTAATTAAATTAGCAGCATTGCATTAGCGATCCACAGGAAACTCAGTTTTCAACTTTACCACACAATGGACAATGTAAGAAATTTTTGCTTTGCTGTTATGCAAAGCAAACTAACGTTCGTATAAATGAACAAGCTTTAAAGTGAACAACCATAAAAAAAATTGTTAAAAAAAAAGCTACCCCATGCATGTTGTCACATGCATAATAGTTGCTTCCAATAATGCCAGAGCTTCTTGAAAAAAAAAGTGCTGCGTACATTAACGAGAAAATATTCAACCATGGACTTATATATTATCACACTACCATAATTCAACTTATGATTGGTTATGTGAAGGCTAAAGTGTATAGCTAGTACCGTTTTTAAGTGACGTGGGGAGTTCACGAAATCCATAAAGCAACTGAGTGGTCTAAGTGAAGACACACCAAATAAAATAAAATGCTGAATTGTATTGTTTTTTTTCTCTCCCTTTATTTGTCCTCCTGTTTCAACGGTATATCAAACTGTAGATCGAAAAAAAATTATGCCCAAAATCATAAAGCAGTTCTAATTTGGGCCGAATCAGCCTTCCTATTTCTTTTTTAATTTAACAGACAGCAGTCGACACCATTAACGCCAATGGCAAAGGAATCTTTAACCAAGTTAAAATATTTAAAGAAACGGCAATTAGCTCCATTATGTTTCTTCATTTTATGTTAGAATATTTGCTTATTTATTTGTAACATTCGATGACACATAACAACATGTACAGTAAAAGCTGCAAAAGAAAAAGAAGATTTCTTCAAAAAATTCGCTCACTTTTAAAGAGGATTAAATTGGGGAAAAAAATCCGCTGTAATATTCTTCCATCAAAATTTAGCTTTTCCTCTACCACAAGTTCCATCGTACAATCACAAAATTGCTTGTGAAATAAAAGCCGCGGACTTCTGGGTCAACTATATTACGATTGGTTCGTCTCCAATTTTCAGAATTGCCTATTGCTATGGCAATTCGTACTCTTAAGACGCTTTTACCAACAGTCGAGATATAAGTACGGTCAATGAACCTATCTATACGAGCTAGAGAGGAAGGTACCAACCGGAAATAATTGGCCATGGTAACTTCCAGTAACAACCACAATCGGAAATCGATGCTTACGAAATTGAGACGTTAAACGTTACTGCCGTGCGTTTATATCTCGTCGCAACTGCAACGGACCTACTGTTGCTAAGTTCACTATTATTAAGGCAGAGATGCCCAACCCCCTCCCCGGTCTAGTGGGAAGTTATCCACCACCATAAAAAATATCCCCCTCCCCGTTTCCCCACCCCCAAAAGTAAAATTCGTAATGTTGATGTGGAAATTGTGTTATTTATTTCCCATGAAGCCGGAGAAAATCTGAATTTAGGGACCCTAAAGGGAGTGGTTCTGTGCGCCTTAGAGCTTTGTTTAGGATTTCGGGCATTACCCTTTACTCACTAATATCTCCCCAAAATAAAATTTGTTAAGGATTTCCCACCAAATTTTTCGGCCGTTTGAAGTCGTGACATCAAACACCAAGCACTTTTACCAAATTAATCCGACCGAGTAAAAGTTCGAAGGTACAAAATTTGAAAATTGCCTACTGCTCAATCTATCTATATATATAATTACACAAGCTGCGGAACTTGTCATCGGCAGCGCCAGCAGCTATCTCCATCGGCAGCGCCAGCAGCTATCTTCATCGGCAGCGCCAGCAGCTATCTTCATCGGCAGCGCCAGCAGCTATCTTCATCGGCAGCGCCAGCAGCTATCTCCATCGGCAGCGCCAGCAGCTATCTTCATCTGCAGCAAGCAGGACATACGATGCCGTCTCGCCATCTACCGACGGAACGGCAAATTATAAAAGTAGCAGCCAAGGCCCGCTGAGATAGTAGCTGCGCCCGGAACGCAACGGCCAGCAGCGCGAACATACGATGCCAACTACCAAACGAACGGCAAATTAAATGTGGGGGGGGGGGGGGGGGCGCGATGACGCGGAATGAGCGAGCGACTCCGCTAGTTATCAAATATTTCATTTAACGTTTGAAGTCTTAGTCGGTTGGATTAAGTTGGTGTAAGAGCTTGGCGTATGATATCACGACTTCAAAAGGCTGAAAACTTGGCGGAAATACTTAATAAGTTTTGTTTTGGAGATATATCACATAGGTTTGGTCCAAATTGATAAGTCCATTTTTCATGAAATTAGCTAGCTAGCTGACCATTAAGCAAATAGCAAAGCAGTTCACAACTTATTTTCAACAAGTAGTGTCACTAATGTTGTCAGGTGACCAAAGTCTCCCAATCAAACGATGTTTCAGCTTTTTCTGTCGCATTGTTATTTTTTCTCACGTGCCTGAAAATAGCCCAACTACTTTAGCTGTAGCCTAAACCATACAAGTTTCTAGTGGTCGCCATGGTCATGCATATTTTAACTGAGTAGGACGGATCTTAATATCGTCGTTAAATTTTGGCGAGCGACACAAAAGCATGTGCATGTGCCTTGACATTTGCTGTTTTAAATTAATACAAACCACCCAATTCACCTCATCTTAGCGCCAAATGCCAGTTTCCTATTTAAAAACTGAAGCTTAACTGACAAATGCATGTGTCTGTCCTTTAAATCATCTCCTTTAGTAAATGGGAGAAAACATGCCAAATCTCCAGCTGCGGCCGAATCCAATCTAACTCCGTTTCAAAAGAAGGATTAATATCCAAAGAAACTTGGGGAAAAAAATAGGCAGAAGATTTGTCGATTCTCTTCCACCGATGAACAGCTTCAACGGAATTTCCAGTTTTCATAACTTCATGCATTAACTGATAATGTCGAAAGGCCTTCGGTTTAGATTTATTTTCCAAAAGTACGCATGGCTTGTCAATTTCAGAACTTGACGAATGAAAGGAACGGTGTTAGAAGACGTGTGCAAAACGGCAAGTTGAGTGCAAACCACGTTATCAGCAGGAAAATAAAGACAAGTTTCGTTTGAATCCATACTGGTTTTTGAAGGTGTACGAAAGAGTTACCCTTAAAAAAACACGATGGAGTAGTCTGTACGCGACGTGCAAGTACTGGTTCCTACTAATTCCCAGTTCCGTTAATGTATCACGGACGTCATCAACTTCAAAATTCCTTGCGTGGGGGTCCCTCGTAAACAGCCAGCTAGGCTTATGGCCTGAGTGGGTTAAACAATTATCACGTAATTTCGATGATCTCAGTATTATACAACAATGCCTATAACAATGCAACAAGTTTAATACCGTCACAGGCCTGGAGTACTGGGATTTACATCCCAGACCTCAAGGACTGATATCGACATAGGCCGGCACGCGCACAACAAAGAATGAACCGTGCTGACGTTGTTTTGCTCAGAAAGCTTGACAATGCGATTGTGCGTGCAACAATGTTTGCACAAAAAACGAATCCTAATGCCGATATTCCCCTTCAGTGAATAAGGACGATGTCGCAATAACAATGACAGTAAATACGCTTTTCCTATGTTACGCGACTGGGTGATAAAGAGGTTATTATAGTGTGCGCGGCGTATCTTGAGTCTTGGAAGTATTTTACGAGCGACTAGGTCTTCCTGGAGCGGGCGGCTTTAATCGACGGCCGCCATTGTTTTTTGTAACCATCTTGGATATCAACAAGGCACTCTGCTGACAAAAACGTACAATCGATTATCTGTGTTCGTTCTGCGTCGAACTCAAGATAGGCCACGCACACTTTACCCACTTTCTTCGTACTGAGCTCAACAATGGCTCGTTCCCTGCGGGACCTCGACATTGTTAATTTTAGTACTCGGAAAGCGGATAATAACCTATAAGCGCGATTATGCAACGCGAAACAGCATACAGATTTGGCAGGGACTATAGAGCAGCTTAACGTCTTACTGGTGAAGAGGCTAGCATCTGGAGTCGGTCGTCGAGCTAGCTGTAAGGGGCAGCGGATCAAAACATTAGCGTAGTTTGTCAAGCCAATGCTTTGAAAGCAGATTTTTCAGGGCTAAAAACGTGGTTTTGTCCAATCCCTTGCGTTGCGAAATACATATTAAAGTTATAAATCGGAAAAAAAAAGATTCCATTTACGGAATGTACCAGCAAGCTGCCAAAAAATAAAAAAAAGAGCATTTTTAGGTCTAAGAAACCCACTCTCACATCAGTGGCTTCAGAAACTAGCTAATATTTTCACCTGCGCGTATATCCAGTTCCCCTTTCAGCTAGCTCAACGACGGGTTCCAGTTGCTAGTTTCGTAGCCATGGCATCATTGTCACTGCTTTATAGGTTCTCTGGGCTGTCTCGCCCGCAACCTAGAAACATTGTCTCAGTAATAAACACGTGCAACCCAGGTCAAGTTGAGCAAGCACTTGTGGGAGGAGGCTACATTCAGTAATTAAATTTATTACGCAATTAATTAATTACAGGAGTGCACGAAGAAGGAGTGAAGAACTCGTAACTGCTTCGATGTAATTTATCAGTCGAACAAAACAAGGGTTTCTAGGCTGATTCAGCATCAGAGTCTCCTTTATCACACATGTCCACACCAACTGATTTTCAGACTGAACTATGATCGTATGAAACCTAGCCTTTCAACAATTTCGTGTAAGGTATAATACATTTTGTAATGCAATAATTAGTCGAACTGGCCACTGTAATCCGTCATACTCTGGAACACAACCTAGCTAGTACTCCTCCTTAAGGGGACCCATTACAAGCTTCTGGTAATTGGTATATGGTGGGGGAAAGTGGAAAATTTTAGAAAATTGTGGCCTTCAACAAATTACACAAATGTGTATAAATAACCGTAATTGCACATGGAGAAACGTATTTTATTGGCAGAATATGCCAGTACTGTCTGGTCCCCATACTTGGTCCAAGGTATTAACTACGTTGAGGCTATTCAGAAGCGTTTAACGAAATCCTTGCTTGGAATTAAGTTAAAACCCCATGCAATCGATAGATATATAACGGTTGTTTCTTTGAAACTCAAGTGAGAGTTTTGTTTGTGTGTGTCACATATTATTGGTGAACAAGATTGAAACAGCCTATAGAAAATTAAAATCTTCTGTTTTTACCTCGTTATCTTATTAAGCCACTGTTGTCAGAAGATTGCTTTATTAACAGTATACCATTGTTCACTCAGTTCATAAATAGCATTCATGAACACAGTACGCATAAAAGAGTATGAAAGTTTAGCAACTTTTCCACTATCTGACCCGCAAATTACAGGTTTCAGATTTAAAATTATACCTTCATTTTGTTGGTCCTAGAACGAAAAGCTCCTGTCAGTTTCTAGACTGATATATTAGTTTATATTTTCCTCTCCCCACCTTCGCCCAATATGTGTCTCAGATATTAGTCTTCCCAAGTCGTGTTTACCTCATCACACGTTCGTTTTACGAGCCCACGGTGACTCAAATGCCAAAGGTTTAGTCGTTGAAGATCAAATGACGGCACGAGTCGAAAAGCGCCATGTTGGAAGTCATTTTAACGCACGGTAACGCATGCGCAGACCACGACGAACATGCACTGCCCTCTGCTGTCCAAATCCGAAACTAAGTGACCTTTTCAGTTTGAGCCGTGTGTTGTCGAATTAAGAGCGCGGTGTAACCACTGGACGCATCATCTCTCATAATATGCCATCCGACAAACGCGCCACCTCGTTTATTATAATACCACGTCTGGCTTAAATAAACATGAGCAGTCAAATTAATTGCTTGCGCACGTGGAAGCGTCCTCTCCAGTTACGAGGCAGGCGAGAGAGACAACTCAGGAGCCGTTCTCATACATCGTCCTTACCTTGATGAATGTATGACATAGCAGCCGAGTGTGAATGTGCAATGTACTTGACTTATCTGATGTACTTGACATTCTCTAACTTGGGTTTGTTGGTGGCAGCTATGAATTTAGATGTGATGAGCCCTCCCTCCTGGCAGCCTGCGCTTCGTTATCTATACTCCCGTTTGCAGTATTTAAGAGATAAAACGTAGCTATTTTTTTTTTCTAATCTTTGGGGCATAATTTAATTCGCTTTAAAACGAGACACACAGACTAGTGGTTTAAGAACCACAAATATAATCACTTTGTTAAATTAGTTAAACCAGGAACGAATAAATGTCATACACGTCCATGGGTAGCAAGGTCGAATGGGACGATAGTATACAGTAAGGTTGGTCCTTCCCCAGCTCATTAAGTCGTTTTCCCGCCAATATTTCGTATAAAGTCGCTGGCTTCGGTCTGGTTTGGTTGTGCGCATGTGCGTAAGCTGTTGAGCTGCATTGTGACGTCAGTGGAGGCAGCAAAATGAAGAGCCAATGGAAAAGCGATATGCACAAAGGTCGGAAGAGGCTCCCTGATAGGGAGTGTCCAACTCTCTCTTCGTATTGCACCGTTTGCACAAGGCCATCTGGGATAGAAGCAGAAGGTTTCAGCTCCTTGCTCCAGGTCAGTTGATTTACCATCGTCGAAATATTATTTTAACAAAGCAATGCTACGAGGCCTTATCTTCCTGGTATGCGCGAGAACTGGCGTAAGATCGAGAGGCAAAACACGCAATTTTTACTCGAGTCGGTCTTGGCTCGAGAAACAAAATGCCTTCCACGTTTTAAGTTAGTTTAACGCTAATTCTTGCGAACTTGGACTATTCGCAGCAGACGGCAAATTTTTTCACATATATGTATTAAATAAAACCCAACAAAGCGTAATTTCCAACATACGTTTTTCACAAAAATAAAAACGGATACTTGTTCGACAACTGGCCGCATGGGGTCAGGACTTGGTACGAACTGTAGAACGAGGAGTAGAATTGTGTTGGAGACTCCTTCTTCAGGCTGCTCCTGGTTCAACCAGCGTTCACTTGGTTTGGAGATGAAGACGCTGACCACTGGGCTGTGCTTGCTTGCTTCATGGCCAGTAAATTGTCCGGCCAGATATATAACGATTTTAGGGAGGTAGACAATATGGCCACCATAAAGCAACGTTGCCGAGAGCGTTGCTAAGCGATGAAGGCATGACCATCAGCACAACCAGCCTGCAAAACACGGTTTTTGTTCGTGACGGATTTCAAAATAAATAATAATTTAAATTTTTCTTAGATTTGCATGACAAATTTTTATTAAAATTAAAATTATTTTTAAATAATTTATTAAGTTACCACTAAGCCACCGTTACGCTATTTCTCTGCTTGGAATAAATAACTAAATAGACGTAAATCGCTGGAAATAATATTAAGGAAAACTGGAAATAAGCCAACAGTGAAAATCATACACTAGAAATA
>JAHWFP010091555.1:253-32008 GCA_023313725.1 Lithobius niger | reverse complement strand
ACTGCCGAGTGGCCCTCACGAAATCCGTATTGGTCGTCCCTAAGTATATTATGTTGCTTAACATGTAAAAACATTATATTGCGAATGATGGATTCCATCAGTTTGCATGGCACAGAAGTCAAGGATATTGGTCGGTAGTTTTTTGGGTCCGTTGGGTTTCCCTTTTTGAAAATTGGCACTACAATCGCTGTTGACCACATTTTTGGTAATTCACCTGTTGAAAATGATAATGAGAAAATTACTTTTAGGGGCAAAGCAATCTGGAAGCTGACTTGTTTGTAAAAAAAAAGCGGAAAACCCTTCAGTGCCCAATTGCGTGACTTGGTTTTAAATGTTTCAAGGTAGAAATTATATCATCCTGACCGAATAAAACATGTGTACAAGATTCCTCGTAGTAATAGTTGTGCATAGCTTTTAAATTTGGAAGATGTTCATTATCCGTCACCCCGTTCTTTGAAAATTCTAAGTTTAGAGCTGCTGCTTTTTCCTTCGGATCGTTCAGTAGGGTATCGTTTACTCTCAATGGCGGAATTGATCTTGAAGAATTTGTTTTCTGGCAATAGAAGCGAAACAAAGCCGACAGATTTCCCTCTTCTAAAGTGTTTTTTTCCTTGAGGTAGTGTAACTTTTTTACACATGCTGAATATTTTTTCTATAGTCATTAAAAATGAGTTTATTTTCCTCGGAACGGTCAGAAGTGTAATGCTTCCAGGCACTATGTTTTTTTCCTGTAGAGTAGGCCTAATTCTTTGGAGTGTACTTTGAGGTATTTCCCTTTTTTTGTTTTTGAGAGTTTAGTATAATCATTAGTAAAATTACGAATAATCGAAAGAAAATGACCCCAAGCTTCATTTACCTGTGTGAAGGGTTTTAACTCGTGTTCCCAATCAAGAGTGCTTAATTTAGCACGGAGTTGTTCGTAATCAGTGTGTTTGTTATTATTATTGTATGAAGTAGAAAGATTGTAATGGAGTTTAAACAAGACAATATTATGGTCACTCATGCCCAGGTCAGGTAAGGTGTCCACATCGTAGATTGCGCGATCGTCATCTGTTAAAATTACATCAAGAATATTCCCATCTCTAGTCGGTTTTGTAACTAGTTGTTGAAAACCGCAGTTTGCAATTATATTTAAAAATTTGTTATGAAGGCGATTAGTCGCCGTGGCAACTGTCCAGTTAATGGTCGATAAATTCAGGTCCCCCAACACTATATTACAATATTCCGTGGTGAAGGCAGAATTAATGAAGGCCCCCATTTTATCAATTTGATCTTCATTCTCGCCATTGGGAATATAACAGACAATAAATTTTAGTTTAAAGGGCGCTAGTTGTACTGTCATTGCCTCTGCCTCGTCACTGATCAAATTTACACCAACACCCAATCCCTTTCTAAAAACTACTGCAATTCCTCCAGCCCTGGTTCCTCTATCTCTTCTTACTATATCGTAAGGGTTGCCATTTATTACCATAGCATTCGTTGCTGACAAATTTAACCAGGTTTCGGTAATGAATAAAATGTCGTATTGGTCAGACAATAGAAGATTATGAAACTCAATCAGGTTTGCAACCAGGCTTCGTGCATTTAAAAGAAGGCAGGTGATATTTTTAGTTAACACACTGTTGTCATTTGTAGATGCTGCACTGGCATAATGCGAATCACTTGCTCCAACATAGTAGTTCAAAGAATATGGTGTCGGGTTGGTAAAATGACCGGTAAACGTCCCTTTAGTCTCGTTCAGTTTTCCACCTGGTTCAGTTTTCTTCCCTGAACAAGGATTGTTTTTATGTGTACGTATGGATTTGTGGGTTTAGGCTTTATTGCTATTTTCGAGTTAGTGTTCGTTCTTATTTTGTGTAAGAATTTTTAATACGTGATTTGATTAGTGACGTAGACGTGGCTTGCTGTATGGACGTTGGCATGTCACAATCCATGTTCACTGTAATTGGAGTTGAAAGTATAGTTTGTGTTCTTTTTATTTGTGCGCCTTCACAGATGTGAATTTCTTGGGATATTAGCTAATTTTTTTGTAAATGGCGAAACCGTTTTTTTTAGTTAATTTGTCAGATTTTTTCGACTTTTGTTTCTTATTTCTGTTTGCACTCATTTTTTATGTGCATGTGTTTTTTATCAGTTTTATGTTTTTCTTCGTATATGTTGTGTAACGTTTTTTTGTTTGTTTGAGTGAAATCTAATCGGTTTTTATTTGCATGCCTTCAATGGTTTGAATTCCGTGGTGATACGAGATCTTAATGGTTTTGTTCAGTTAATTTGTTGACTTTTTTCGCTTCTTTTTTTGTTGTCAGTAGTACGGTCTGGTTTATTATATGTGTATGTCCATTGTCCAACCATTTTTAATTGTAAAAAAGCAGCATTAGAAATACATATTTCTGCCCATGATTCGTCAATGCTTTTGACCTGTCTATTACTTGATGACAACTCACAAGCAAATGTCTAGATTTAGCGTCTGTCAGCTCAATAGTTGATCTACGTTGTATGGGAAATTCGTTTTGGAAGAGGAAAATAACATAAGCGAAATTTCCTTCCTGGATAGCAGGATACTCAAAGATCAGTTTTGGAAAAACCCACACGAACCATCAGGTGTATTCCATAATATGACTCGGCGCACCCCCCCCCCCCCCAGCCGTTTTGAATGGAATTTTAAGAGGTGAAATTAAAAGTCGATTAGCCGTTGCTCAAGTTATGAAGATAAGTGCGATGAGATTCAACGCATCCGTCACAAGTTCGCCGATAATGGATATCCGATGAGGGTGATCGACAAAGAATTACAGCTGGTAACGGATATTTTATTCAAGAGAATGAAGACAGTGAGAACGGCCAACACGACGGATGGGATTGTTCCTACAAATTTTCCCCTCCAACTCAAAGATTATTTCCCCATGCCCCCCAACCACTGGGTTGGACCCTAATACCATACATACCAGAGATGTTTCAAACGACACATAAAAATTTCGTAAACTATGCAGTTAGGGTGGTATCCAGACCTATCATAACATTTGGGAGCATGATTCGCCGCCCCCCCCCCCCACCCCCCAAAGAGTTGCAACTCATCCATCAGTTGCGCAAAACCGACAATATTAAACTCACAACTGAACCGACAATATTGAACCCACTGTCTTAATTTTACAGACTCAATCAGCAACCCCACCGTAAATTCAAACAAAAATGTGTATTGCATCAGATGCCTTGACTGCCCAGCCATTTATGTGGGAGAGTTCCATATGGCCCTCGGAAGATCACGAAGGGGCTATTGCAAAATCAAACTTGGCGTATGCTGTGGCGAAACATGGAGGTATCCCTAATCACATTGTCGATGTTACAGTAAGGGGACCAAAATTGTGCATCGTGAACCTGTTGAAAAAATCAGACTCGTGCTTGAAGCATACACAACACCAGTAAATCGGGAAAGAGTAATGAATGGCCTGGACAATTTTCATCATTTTATGGAAAACTGGTAAAAAGTTTTCTCATCATAATCTATAAACCAAATTTAAAGATCAGTGGTCTGCCTGCCACTCTTCCAAGATAGCGGCTCGTGACTGAACAACAAACTGATGTAGTCGTTTTAGAATTGTCGTGTTAACCTTTTTTATTGTAAGTATGGGTGCCGGGAAACATATTTTTCTAACCTCATTACTCATTGTATGGTGTTGTCTTTTGTGAAGGTGACCAAGAAGGGAATGTTTCCTTCGAAATTTTAATATTAGTTTCCTGTTTCGATTAACTTGTGTTTTTATCCCTGCTGTCCGAACCAAAAATATTATCTTGTTTACCTCCACAACCGCGTAGTGACTGTATAAAAACGTTAAGTGTGCCATAAGCAAAGAATTACAAGATTGAAGTTCACTTTACTTGTTAAAATGAACACGGATTAAAATTTATGATTTTTACTTTATACAGGGTGTAACAAAAGGTCGTGTCCAAACTTAGGTGACTAATTCCTTAGGCCAAACTAAGAATATAATTCATATAAACATTCGGCCAAACACGTCTTGTTCTTTGGTTATCGTATGAATTAAGAACCCCAATTCCAACTCCGCCTCCCCATCTCCACCCACGCTCTTGCTAATGCAAAACCAAATTAGAATAGGAAGGTAGTGAATGAAGACAATGAACTGAAGGTAGAGAACAAACTGTTAAGAATCAAAATCAGACTAAAGGAAAAATATCTCTATTGCCAAACAATTTGTCCTGGAGGGTAAGCAACAATTATTCGAAAACTTTGTTAGTCGGTGTTAATGTAGGACTGATCATACCATAGAGGTTTTAATAACGCGAAGTATTAAACGCGAACATCAGTTCTGCACAGGTCGAAACTAAAATAAAACATTGTGAAATAGGAAAAGGCTGATAACAGTACTACCGGGTCAAAGGGAATCACTTAACACTGCACGAACGTGCAGCAGCTGGATTATTGGTCTGTCGGAATCTGTTGGCCATCTCTTACTACAGTGTTGGAGGTTTGCGTCGATTTAATGGTCCAGCTACTGTACGTTCGGTGATATTGTGACGAGTCCTTGTCAGCAATGCGAGATGGTTCACAATAATTCGTCAAAAATCCTTTCCTGGGCGTTAGAGCAGGTTTGCAAATGCCCTGCAGACGACGTTAATTCCATGAAGTTTTGAAGTGGTTCGTAAAAATAAAAAAAATATATAAAAATGTTATTGTTTCCCAAAGACCACTGGTTCCTGTGTGTGGTTGGAGGGATAACAGTTAACAGTAATTGTTCAAAGTTTCTTCCCTGAACATTAATGCAGGTTTGACACCGTCGAGCCAGTGAGTTTCGGACATGTTCAAAAATTCCAACGGTGGTTTTGTTTTTGCAATAGCCAGAGTGTGGGCGGAGGTGGGGAGGCGGAGCTGGAATTTGGGTTCTTAATTCATGCGATAACCAAAGAATAAGACGTTTTTGGCCAAATGTTTATATGAATTATATTCTTAGTTTGACCTAAGGAATTAGTCACCTAAAATTGGACACGAACTTTTGTTACACCCTGTATAGTCATAATTAATATTCTTTAACTGCAGTTGTGTTTTAAGAATCTTTTTACTCCGTAAAGCAATACAGCACTTAAAAAGATGCAATTTTCTCAATTGTGTTGATTATTTTAATAAAAAAATCATAAATTTTTAGCTGTGTAAATTTTAACAAGTAAAGTGAAACTTCAGTCATAGTAGGGTAAAATGCGATAGTAAGTTACCTATATACCCCCACTTCCATTCACCTGATTCACCTGATTCCATTCAAATGGGGGTAATGATGCACTTCCATTCACCTGATCTAAAGCATCACTTGCGGTTTTCGTCGAACTGGAGGAGGGTGGAAAAGTGTCTTTTAAAACCTTTTTTTCCGTTTTTTTTTTCGTATTAGTCAAGATGGCAGACGGTGGAAAAGTGCCTTTTACTACCTTTCATTCGTTTTCGTCGATCTGGAGGAGTGGTGCTACTTCCTATTAGGGGTAATGGCGTAACTTCTAGTCACGCGAGGGGTGTCACTTTCGGTGGCTTCCATTGGTCTGGAGGAGGGTGGGAAAATGCGGGATAGCAATCTGGAGGAGGGAGGTTAGGTTAGGTTATTATCTTTTAATTCGTTTTCGTCAATCTGGAGGAGGGTGGGGAAAGTGCTTTTTGCTACCTTTATTTGTAAATTTTTCCACATATTTTTTTAGACTCACCTAGGGAAGGAAGGGAATTGTGGGGATATGAAAAAATTGTTTTCTTTATATAATAAAAGGAACGAAAAGCATTCTTTCGAGAAAAAGAAAATGAATTCAAAATCATCGTTTACATGTACGTATTGTGGAAATGTCTACGCAACTTGACAAAAATAGATCCATCTTTTCCCAACCATCGATCCGATCTTCGACCAGAGTGTTTACTCTTCGAAAACGAGTTGACAGATATTGAAGGTGAAGTAACTTGCAAGTTAGTGCATGATGATACGCGTCGAATTTATTTCCGTAAAATTGAACATCTCGGTCTATCCCTAGTGCTCAATTTATTGTATTGTCCGCTCAAATTTCTTATTACGACTTGCTTGGATCAACTGACCAATTGTAAATTTCAACTGTGTTTAGAGGCAGATTTTAGCAGATTTTCCAACACCGTGCGATCCTATTTCTTGTCCCTCTATACGGCCATTTACAACGAATCTGATTTGTCGAAAATCTTGGAGGATGCTTGCAAAAAAAATACAACAGACAGTCGAAACTTTCGACGAAAAAGGTAGTGGTTGGCACTTTTTGAAAGTTCGGGGTATAACTGTAAAAGTGGCGAAAATTGATCCTTATCGTCCTAGTTCTTTCTTACCCTTGCCGAATGCATTACGCAAGAAAAGCAAAGTTATAGTGAATGTGGAAAATTCTGACGAAAAGTGCTTTCTGTATTCAGTTTTAGCTGCTAAAATGAAATGCTATGAAACGGATTTTAAATACTACGAACCATTTTTGAATACAGTAGACAATTCCATGTAGACGTTCTCCGTGAGCCTACAGCTAATTGATTCTTTCGAACGAGTAAACAATTTGTCCATTAACGTAATTTCGTACAAGGGATCGATAGGGTTACACCCGGTGACAGTGAACAAAAACAGGGAAGGAGAAGTAATTGACTTGTTACTAATAGCCGACGAAAAAGGAAACACTCATTACTGCACCAACCTCGATATTGATATGGTACTCCGATTTCGAGGCGTTGGAACACATAGGAAATTTTACTGCCGCAACTGCTTCACGGCCTTTGGTAAAGAACAATTCATAATGGACCACACCAGTAAATGTTTGAGATTGACTAGGGCGCAAGTACTCACTTCTCTACCACCCGGCAATAACACGTTAAAATTCCTACACTACGATAGACGCAATCTACATCCTTGGGTAATTTATGCAGATTTAGAATGTATGCTCAGACCCGTGCAAACTAGTAGCAACGATCCATCCTCAAGCTCGTCTACTAAAGTCAGTTTGCATTCGCCTACTAGTTTTGGCTACGTTGTGGTTTGTCCAGAAAATGAAATCGTGAGTCAAAAATACTACCTCGGTGAGGACGCGGTGGATAAGTTTTACGAATGCATGAATAGCAAAATTCAAAATTTTGCCAAGATTATCGCGCGACCAAAACATCTGATGATGACTGCTGAAGATGAAATTCGGTTCTCCAAAACCAATACTTGCTACTACTGCGGCAAAGTCATCGTCTCCGATAAAGTGAGAGCTCACTGCCACTTCACGGGAAAGTTTAGAGGTACTTCTCCCGTAAAATGCAATCTGGAGGCTAGGAGAATAAATACTATCCCGATAGTCTTCCATAACTTGGAAGGCTACGTATGCATCTACTGATTTCTGCGAAGGAAAACTTCCCTTGCTAGACGTTCTTGCTAAAAACACTGAGCGTTTCATGAGTGTGACCATTACGCGGTACTTTTCGTTCGGTGGAAAGGACCTTTCGGTAAGGCTGCGGTTTTTAGACAATTGTAGTTTCCTATCTTCCTCGCTAGAAACTTTGGCTAAAAACCACAAGAAAGATCGACCCTTCCCCATGTTAAAAACTGCTCGTGATTCGGTAGACTGGTTCGAGCCAGGAGCGAAAAAGGAGGAAATCTTTGATTTATTGACGCAAAAAGGCCACTACCCGTACGAGTACCAGCAGTCTATGAATGTGTTTGGAGACCAGGAATTACCTCATAAAGCGGCGTTCTTCTCCTCTCTATGAGGCGAAGGCATCACCAACGCAGAGTATTATCACGCAACGTCAGTTTGGAAGTTGCTGAAGTAGAAGGTTTTTAAAAATTATCATCTCGTTTTTCAGATGATCAACATGAATCTTCTAGCCGACTTTTATCAGACTTTCAGGGAAGCTTGCTCGGTCAATGACGGTATGGATCCTTGCTACTACGTGTCCTCACCGGGATTTAGTTGGGCAGCCGCGTTGAAAAAAACCAAAGTCGAACTAGATATGTTTACGCACGAAGGAAAGCATAACTTTATAACCTCCGGTATCAGGGGTGGAACAACCTTTGTATCGAAAAGGCACTCGATCACCAACAACAAATACCTACCAAAAACCTACGACGAGAATCTACCTAATCTATATCTAGTCGATTTGGATGTCAACAACTTATACGGGGTGATACCATAATGGAATTCCTTCTATACGATCGATTTAGCTGGCTGATGAGGAAAGAAATTCTCGATTTTGCTTGGCTTCGGTTGAAAAAGATTCGGAATACGGCTATATATTGGTAGTGAATTTGGCCTATTCGCCCGAGCTACACGACGATCACAGCGATTATCCTTTAGCGCCGGAAAAGTTTAAAATAATGCCAAAACTCGTGTCTTCCTTTATGAAAGAAATGGCAGGAAACAGAAAGATCGGTTCTACTTCCAAACTGACTACCAACCTGCTCCCGGAGAAAAACTACGTAGTTCATTACAGGAATTGACAATTCTACTTCAAACACGGTTTAATTTTGAAAGGCATCCGCAGAGTTTTAAAATTTCGTTAGAAGCAATGGCTAAAATCCTACATAGACTTTAACACTGAGAAGCGTCAACTAGCTACAGCGAAGTTTGAAAAAGATTTTTTTCAAATTGAAAAATAATTCGGCATTAGGGAAAACACCGGAAAACAAATTGGAACGTTTATCCGTTAAATTGACCATCGATCCAAAAAATTATATCAAGTACAGCACTCTACTACACGCAGATTCCTTCAAAATCCTCAACGAAAATCTCGCACAGGTAAACTTGAAGCTTCGTAACGTCAAGTGTGACTTACCAACTTACTCCGGTTTCTGCATCCTCTAACTTTCCAAACTGTCAATATACGAATTTCACTAGGTGTTCATGCGTCCAAAATTCGGAGACCGCACATGTTTACTTTTCACAGACACCGACAGTCTGTTCTACGAGGTAGAGACTGACGATTTTTATCGGGATGTGGAAATTGAGCTAGATAGATTCGACACCAGCAATTACGATCCGTCGCATCCTCTATACAGTGTTAAAAACAAACAAGTCCTGGGGAAAATGAAAGATGAGACGGCCGGCATCCCGGTGAAAGAATTTGTAGGTTTGAAAGCAAAACTGTACTCGTTTTTAGTCGGGGAAGACAGCATTAGAAAGGCTAAAGGGATTAGTAAATCGTTTAGCCAACAAAGTCTCTGCAACGAAAACTACAAAAAAGAGCTATTTTCGAAAACATTGTCGAAAGCCACGTGGAGGAGCATTCAAAGTAAGGATCATCAGCTCGCCACGGTTGAAATTTCAAAATCATCCGTATCTCCCTACGACGATAAGAGATTCGCGTTGGACGATGGAATACATACATTAGCGCACGGTCACTACAGAACTTGCATAACGCACGATTTTGTAGACGACATAATCGATCTGATGGAGGATGAAGAAGCTGAAGAGCGAGCTTCGCTGGTGAAAGATGAGGAGGAATCAACCGGTGAATTAACGAGACGAAGTGAAGAAGAAAAAATAGCGGCTAATAAAAGGAAAAGAGCCGCTGCTAAACGTAAGAAATGTACAACAGAAACTATGGACCAGAAACGCTAGGTTGGAGAAAATGGCCGCCAGTTTTGCTAAGAAACGTGCGACAGAAACTGTCGAGCAGAGAAAAGCTAAGCTGGAGAAAAAGGCCACTGGTAAAAGAAGAAGAAAATTGATGTAATAAAATTGATTATGGGTAAAAAAAAGGCGGGAAAAAATGCCGTACAGAATCGGTACGGCAATTTTTCCACATTTTTTTAGACCCATAATGGGTTGTACGGACTTTTTTACCACATCTATTTAGACTTGTACCACGGTAGGAAGTCAAAATTTGCTAATGTTATCGGTCCAACTATTAAATTTTGAATCGTGTCCCTTCCACTTGACAAAGTAGAGCATTTTCCTGTCTTTTCCTTTCTTCTTAGGTAGTACTTTTTCTACAAAAAATAAGTCCGGAACTGAAGTTTTTTTTATTTCCAGTTCGTAGAAGCCCCCAAGAATGGGTTCGCCCAATTCATCTTTTAAATGATAAGTTACCGGTTCAGTTTTTTTGCACTTTGGGAATCGTGAACACTACGTTAGTAAAATTTTGGAAATACCCTTTATCGAAAATTTTTTTGACTTTAGAAATTCTGACTTTATCTCCCAAGATAAATTTTGTTTTTTTTTAGACGGTTTTGCTCGTCTCAGCTACGGTTCGTGCCACCTGGTTACTTCCCTCGGTTTCAACTTCGTAGTAGAATGGACAGTGTCGTTGTACTGGGAAAATAACTCGTCGATAATATCTACCCATTTATAACTTCCCCGCCTGGTGAATCTTTTCCACATCTGAGTTTTCAGGTGTCTGTTGAATCGTTCTATGCTCGCCTTCAACTCTGAATGCGTAGAGTACATGTTGATGTTGTGACGCTTAAGGAGTACTTTGAAGTCTTTGTTGTAGAACTCGCTACCTAAATCAACCTGTAAATTTTTGGGGGTGTCACTCCTATGAGTATTTTCCTGAAAGCTTCGGTAACGTCTAAGCGGAATAAAGATTTAAGCGGAATATCCCAAATAAACTTGGACATGGCGTTAATACAGGTTAATAGGTAATTAAAGCCTTTATTAAGTTTAGCGTAAGGTATCATTTTCACCAAGTCAGCCTGCCATAGATCGTTCAGGCCCATTACAATCACTTTCCATCTCGGAAAATTGTTTCACGCTGGTTTTTGAAGTTCTTTTACGAGTAGGTCCATTTTTTTTTATTTCCATTCCGAACCTTAGTTTCATTTTCATGATCTTCTTTACGGTCGAAGCGGCTAGTTTCTCCCGCCACATCAGAGAAGGTTCGTCTCTTTGAGCTTTGGAAGCAAGAACTTCATCGGCGACGTGCCGATCTTTTAAATCCGAGCTCTCGGAGTAAGCTATATCATGTTCTTTCCACGCTTCGTCTAGTTGATTAATCCCAGGATCTCCTCGAGCCAATCTTTTTTTCCCAGATTGGTTCCCGGACAGCAGTATTGGTAGCCGGGCAAATGCAGTTCGAGCGGTAACGAATCTATGATTTTGCTTACGATTCCTTTCCCAGATTTGATAAAGGAAGCTCTTTTCGTCCAACACACCTTGCAAAATACAACTTCAATCTGTCTGTTATTTTTTGCGGTTATAATAATGGACGACTCGGGACCGTTAGCTGTGAGATGCTTACATTTGACGCAATACCTCACCTCGATATGTTTTCGGTTCTTTTGTTTTATACGTAATATTTTTTAATCCAAACCTAAAATTTTGATAAACCACGCTTTTCTCTCGCGCAGTTATGATTTGCTTTGCAGTATTTCTGATAAAATTTCGACCATCTCGTTTCTATGTCCGTCGTGACCGGCCGATGTAGACTCGTACAAAAGCCTGAGTCTCTTTATCAAGTAGTTAGGATTATCGTAATATTTGTAATCTACTCTGCTACCCGCCTTTTTAACCATGCCACCCCACCTTTTTCTTAGATTTTTTCATATCTTCTCAAATCTGACGAACCATCGTTACGCACTTGGATTCCTTGGATTGAATTCCTTGGATTGGATTCCTTGGGATTTTCAAAAATTTTGTCAAGAAATATGCAGCCCTTGGTCCGATATTCTGAATGGGTATGTGGAGAAGCTTCAGGGAAGTATAAATACATTTAGCTTGCGCCACGGAATATTAGGGGGTGACTTTAGGGCCGGTGCTCGTAGTAGCGTATTCAATTTTAGCCTCGGGAGAAATTTGCATTATCAGAGGACTTGATTATTAGGTGAGACTGAAACTGGGATTCTCACTAGGAGTAGCGACATCGGGAGGAGTCAACGATAAATCCGTTTTGTAGTCATCCTCGTCACTTTCTACATCTTTGTAAGCTTTAATCGGGGAAGTTTGCGTGGCAACACCGAAGACTGGTGTCGATTTCAGGGTGTTTACTACCGGTTTAAAAAATTCGTGTAGCGATTCTTCTTGCTCTCTCTTGCCCAAACATCGATTTAGGAACTTTTTAGTTAAACGTCTTTTGAGTTTTGCGATTTCTCGTTTGGTCCCCATTCTTTTGTTTAATAGGTAAAAATGAACGTTTGTATCTCCCCTCGTTTAACGTTTTGTTAATTCATAAAAACCCGTAAGGCTTTTTCCAACACGCTCTACACAACGTTTTAAAGTCCGAAAATTCCATGTCGAGATCAACGTTATTTTCGTAAACGTATTTCAAATTTAACTCATCCATGGGGAAAAGGATTAATAAATTTGCATTGTCTCTGACCACTTGTTTAGGAATTCTCGTGTAAGATTGACTGCAATAAAAAACATCGGCGTTTGAATGACGTCCTTGAGCGAAGTAACGTTCGATGTTTTTGTTTGTCCAAAAGGCAATCGTCAAAAAGAATCTTGGGTCCAGTTCTTTGGGCAGGATTAAATCTATTTGAGAATCGAGAAAAAATGTTTCGTTCTTTCCTATTTTTCCTCAATTTCTGCAAATATAGACTGCAAAGCTTGTACTTTGGTTGACGTAAAGTTTTACTGTAAATTAATAATCGATAGTAGTCGAGCCATCTTTCGTTACAGATGAAATTAAACAGTAAGTTAGTTTTTCCACAATTCGCGGGGCCTATAATTAGACATCTGACATTCGAAGGTAGGAACAGATGATTTTTAGGTTTTAAGTTCTAAGACAGAGTGGTTTGTGTCCGTTACTCTCGTTCGCCTTTTCGCAAGAGGAGTAACAGGAAGAAACCGAATGCATAGAATTGGGATAATTAAACGTAGTCAAAGACACGGGTTTTTGATCGTCAAAATGATATCTAGTTTCGTACAGATGTAACGTTTAAGAATTTTCAACAGTTTTTGAGTTTCCGAGTCGCTAGGCGAAATCCACCCTTTATGTTTTGATTTTTCGTCCAAAATGGGAGTTCTCTAACCCTTTAAATCCTTAAATTATATGAAAGGAGACAATGAAAACTTTACGCTGTTTTTAATCTTTGTACCATTCTGGATTTTAACATTCAACAAGTTTTTTTGGTTGGAAAGATTCGTTTGCCAGAATGATTGAGACATTTTGAGCTATTACTTTTATTATATACGTAAAATATTTTTTATCATCGGCATTTTTTGAAAGTTTAAAAAAGGATGTCGGTCAACAAATTTGGACAACCGTTGAAAAGGGCGAGAGAGAATGATTCGATCGGAGTCAGTCCGAGAGGTGAGCCAGGACTTGGATATGTTTTAAACCCCGAAAACAATTACGATATGCAAAGCAAGCGTTTAACTAAAGTAGGAGCCACTATCGAACCCGAAGATGTCGTCAATTATTCTAAGATAGGTACTCTGACAATGGACGTTCAGAAACTCAAAACCGACTTGCCTCCATCTATTACTCTTCTCTTCGACGAATAGGCTTCCGACATTTCTAGCAACGAAAAAAAAAACACCGAGTCGGACGGAATTTTCTACGTGAAGAAAAAGAAAATTAAGGATGTGGCCTTTTCCCGGCATGCTGCAGACACGGCGACAAAAGTCTATGTTGACAAGAATTGCCTATTACAGTATGAGCAAAAAGTATACTTCAACGCAACGAACACACCAATACGAAATCTAAGCAAACCTACTTTACCGAGTGATGGTGCTACAAAGGTATTCGTTGACAGCAATTGCTTGTTACAAGATGATCAGAAGATATACTTCTAAACCGATTAGAAATCTAGGCAAGCCGACTTTATACCTAGTGACGCGGTTACGAAGAAATTTGTGCACGAAAATTGTTTCATGATAATGAGTTTCTGCATGAAAAGCCTTTTGCATAGAGAAGTCGACTGGTTTGTTAATTCCTCATCTATCGCGAACTACATAAGTACAAGTTCTGATTTAATTCGTAAAGCAATTTTATACGGCAACGATCCGAGCGTAGAAGTCGTTGCTAAATGAATAGCAGGAACGAAAACCTTTCTCGTTACTAAAACAAAGGAAGCACATTCAACGACTACCATTTTCGACATTCCTTACGAAATAGAAAAAGATTCGCCCATCGCAGTACACACGGTTGAAGATATTCATACGGAAGACATTTATTTCCAGTTAGACAAAAGTGCCCGCACCAAATCTGGTCAAAGTTTTGCACGCGTTCGTGATTGTATTTAATTCCCGGCCCCAAGTAGTTAACCACGGACCGGGGAGGACCCATGTTGCGGAAACTATCGAAATAACAGGGTTCGCCAAAAATGGCAGAATAGGCTACCCAGTGACTTCCGTCGCCATCGTGGAAATCTTCCAAATTTACGATTCCGTTTTCACCAGTAGGCTTAAGTTTTAAAGGAAGCTTGTCTTTACTAAAAGTACCTCTTAATTTAGGAATTTTCATTTCTCTAGCCAATCGGTTTAAATCGTGGTTCGTTAAAGGTTTATCAAAGTCGATTAAACCCTGGGTGGTGTTAGTAAAGACCTTTGCCACGGGGCAATTTTTTTTGGCTTCGTTTTTTGTTTAGTTTTTTTTTCTTCAAGCCGGAACCTTCCACTTGCTTACAATGTCGCATGAGTTCAGCTAGCATTTGTGCATCGTTTTGTGATTTTTTTACGGCAGATACCACCCCCGCAGTCCCTTCCGCCAACCACCCAATTCCAGCCAAAATCGGCCCTAGCAACGCCAATGGCAAAAAGCAACCTTTCTTTTTTCGCGGTCTAGTTTTGAGTGATATATCTTTTTTATTAATAAACAACTTCGACTTTGCCTCTATGCAACTTTAGATTCAATTTCCTGTCACCAATGTTGAGAGCGTGACAGACAGTGTTAGCTGGCACTGCTGATCTAAACTTCAGTTGACTTGTACATCCACGATTTTGGATTGAAGCCTCTTGGACTGTTTGGAGCAATCCAACACAACGAGTGGATAGGCTTTCTTGAACGGAAGCAAGTCGAAACTCAAATCGTTGGTGTCATAACACAGCTGCCTAAATTGCTGCGCCATTCTGTACAAGCCGACGTATTCTCCAGTGGCAAAATTAGTGTTCAGATCGAGAAACGGATATCTTTCGGAATGCAAGTTTGTAAATCCTAAATCCACCGTAGTTCCGTTGTCTATGAGATTGTAAAGTTTAAGTTTTTGCTCGTACGATGCGGTAACGTGGGGGATGAGCCAAGAAATACTACTGAGAAAAATTTTACCATTGGCCGCGGCAGCAGCTTTGAAGATGGCATTTGTATCGCTGGTCCTCATGTTAGTGAGCACGTGTTTAGTTCCATAAATTAGCTTGTCGTAATTTTCGAAAAATCCCATGATGTGTTTCAACGGAACGGCGAATGTAAAACTTCCTTTGGGAGTTGTTGCAATGATGATGGATGCGTGCCGCTGTTTAAACCCAAGTTGTCGGTTAGATCAGCAGCGATAGAAGCTGCACTATCAAATGCCCAGCACTGACCGAACAATGCCGGCTGTTCCGCCGATCCGTAAGGGAGCAGCCCTTTCATTAGGGCACCGAATCCGGGAAAATTTAACTCGTCTACTTGTTTATCACCTAGATGGTCTTTTATAGTAGAAAACAGGAACATGGGAGATTTATTAATCAACGTTGCTGCATCAACATCGGCATAAGCCAAGTCATCGTGCTTCAGCAACCTGCCTTTAATCAAGAGGTAACTGTTGGCAACCTGCAGAAATAAATCTTGGTTTTCCACGTGTATTCGAATTTCAGAATTTACGTTGTTGAGATTCGTACCGAAGATGGGATTATATTCGTGAAGGTGTAAGATTCAATGGACGAGTCATACAATAAAGGTTCGTTGATTTTTAAATAGTCTTCTACAGCACTCATTTTCTAGCTGTTGTTATAAATTTGATGAAAACTTTGTTTCTAGGCGTTAAACTGCTTGTGTTTTTATTATTACTAAAATTTTTATTATTAAAGTTACGAAAGAATCCTTTTCCTTTTTTCCAAACACGAGCATCTTGTTCTTTTTTTAACTTTTAGATTTTAAATGAAGTCGTACCGTGAGGGTCTCGCCATTCAGATTCAACGACTCATTGGTCTAAGATGTAAGCCACACTCTTATACTTCTGATTAAGTTCATAGTAATGGGTAAATAGATTAAATTATGCGGAGACTCGATGATTTTGAAACCCGGAGGTGAATTTGGATAAAACGAATATAAAGTGGGTTGATTGTCACCATTTACGTAAGAGTTCCCAATGATGTCAACGTGCACAAAAATTGTGTTTATATTTATTATTTCGACGGTATTTTGACTTTCTCAACTCCTCAAGTAGGTTCCTAAATGAAACCCCAAGACTCAAGCCAAGCCCTTTTCACCCGTGAAGGCTATTCCGTATTTTCAATCGTTAATTATCAAGTTGGTCCTTAAAGTGTTTGCGTTAGGAAGAATCGAAATGGCTTCCCTGTCATGACCATTTTGATCTATCGAGTTTTTTAGAAATTTATTCAAATCTTCAATTTCGTAAGTCCCGGGAGTGACTATCACTTTCTGTCAAGTTAGACCAGCTTCTGTGGTGTATTTAATTTCGTTATTTTTTTGAATCGATGTTGTATATGCTGTTATACGTGTCTAAATTAATAAGCGCCAATTCGTAGCTTTTTGCACGGTCCAAATGAATCAGCGTATTTAGATTAAATCTCAAGTCAGAGTCTTTGCCAGTGAGGATAAAAGAACAAGAGTCCATTTCTTTTTTTAATTCTCTTTTTTTTCATCCCAATAAACAGAGTTTACTGATGCGTAGGTGCCTGCAAAATTTAGGAGAGGCAAAGAACACACCCTCCTCCTGAATGACGAAAAGGTAGTAAAAGGCACTTTCCTCCACGCCCAACAGAAACGGCATCATTCCCACACTCATCGAAAGTCACATCACAGGCGATAGCACCCTCATCCAGATTGACGAAAATGAAGAAAAAAGTAGTAAAAGGCGCACCCTCTTCCAGGCCAACGGAAGCCACCGGAAGTGACACCCCTAGCGTGACTGGAAGTTTCGTCGTTACCCCCACTTTGCTCCCGTGACCGGAAGTGAGTAATAGGAGGTAGTACCACTTCTCCTGATCGACGAAAATGGATGAAAGGTAGTAAAAGGCACTTTTCCACCGTCCGCCACCTTGACTAATACGAAAAAAACAAACAAAAAAAGGTTTTAAAAGATACTTTTCCACCCTCCTCCAGTTCGACGAAAACCGGAAGTGATGCCCCCTACTTT
Organism: Lithobius niger; assembly: GCA_023313725.1. Classification (NCBI taxonomy): domain Eukaryota; kingdom Metazoa; phylum Arthropoda; class Chilopoda; order Lithobiomorpha; family Lithobiidae; genus Lithobius; species Lithobius niger. The sequence continues at coordinate 14,804 of JAHWFP010091555.1, read as the reverse complement.
AGATCAGGTGAATGGAAGTGCATCATTACCCCCGTTTTGATCAGGTGAATGGAAGTCGGGGTATATAGGAAACTTAATATCGCATTTTACCGTACTCATATAACACTTTCTCAACGGCACACTTGATGTTTGTGTTTGCAATCATTATTGCGAATTAGTTTATACAGTTGTTTGACCTCACCATCTCGTGTTAAAGCTCAAAAGCTCGTTGCTCATTTGGCTTGCCGTCTTGTAATAATACGATTAAAGGCTCAAGCCGCTGAAAGAACGCTGCTGACAAACCAACTTCCAACAGAATAACTTTAACTGAATGAGAGAGCGAAGCAAGCAAAATTCAGTGCATTTGCAAGCAGTACATAATATAAAGTTGGTATGTCAATGTATCATGAACAAACGAACTCGTTTGATGTTTAAGGTAAAGTTTAACTGATCCGAAGTCAAAGCTGCAAAGGAACCACGAACACATTTCCTGCAAGGCATCATAAACCGCAATGTTACGATACTGTTTTGTCTACGTGAAACCTTATTGCTGTACTCAACCATTAGACACGTAAATAAAATTAAACCTGAACTGAACTTTCAAAATTATTGAAAGAATAACATATGGCTATAAGCACTTGCCTTACTTTTCCCCCTAATTTAGCAACATTCTTCAGTGAAGGACTGTCCTTTCCGTTCATCATCCTATTGATGATACGTCATGCACCTCCTTTCAAGATTTACAGACACTTAACCAGGCCTGGAATTTCATTTTTGTTTTAAACGATGGTTCTAGTTTTTCTAGGACTCGTATGAACCCTGAATTACATGTAAGACGGTGCTAAGGACAGTAAGACGATTAATTTTTAACGATTTTTCAGCGATGTCGTTTAGCTAAGCAGAATGCAGCAATCATTACTAAAGTAAATCATCGAGTACTCATGGGTGGACTAAAGTAAAATCTGTAAAAAAAATTGAATACATTATTTTCACATGGGATAAACACTACAACGTCATTACGATATCAGCAACCTTAGAGGAAAGTCTATTCGAGTTTGTTTGCTGTTTTGATTTCGGATCAGTTCAACCTTGCCTGATTCATGACAGTGGGTCATGGTTTCATAGAAGTGAGAAGTAAGTTCTACAATCTCCATTACGTTTCAAATTGAGCGATGTTTTTTATTGTTTCTCATTTATCTTACACCTCCCAACAAACAAATTCCAAGGGGGTTAAACACATTGTCACACGTGGTGATTGCTTTGGACGAGCTGCTAAGATAGAAATGGCTTTGTCGACTTTCAACCCATCTCCTTTGGCTTCTTGAAGGGCTTGGCGGATATTGTTGAATTCTCTCAAGATTTCTTCAGGCTGAAAAACATTTTATAAATCTTTATGTATAAAGTCATGTAGGTACGTATTTGAATTAACAACACACAAGGGTCTTACGGTATACAGAGATTGCAGTGAGTTTTACATAAAAGTAAGATAAGTAGGAATTTTGAACATAAAAACTAAAGAAAATTGACGTTTATTAAAAAGAGTTGTTACAAGTAAAGAATGTTAAAGTGAAGTTGTTTATTTTTCAGTAGTAGCAAGAATTTATAGGGCTGGGGAGGAGAATTTGTGACTGAGTTGAGACCCATACTGAAACGTCTTAGATAAATTCATATTAGTTCCGTCTGAGTTTATAGAGGACGCCACGAGTTTTAAGCGGGAATTTCTACTCAGTATTCTGCCTAAAATTAAACTAACCTAAACAAAGCTAGCTTGTCTTTAATTATTATTTAGTTTAGCTTAGTTGTAATTTAGTTTACTTTAGAGTTGGGCTGAAAAATGAGCAAAAATCACCAGATGGAACAAGTGGCGCCCTCTGAAAACTGTGGTGGAACTAATTGGAATGGATCTAGGACGTTTCAATAGTGACTTTTTATAGTTACAAATTCTCCTCCCCAACCCTATTAATTCTTGGTAGTAGTGATATTATTATTTGAATTTTTGATTCACGTGAGCAGTGAACTCTGATCCAATGAAGCGCTATGTGACACTGATTCCTGGTCGAAAGTAAAAGACAATTGTTAAAACGAATGTAAAATGTTTGAAAGGTCTAATTTGTTTAATCTTTGGTGTAATCTAGTCACAGAGGTTATAGTAAAGAAACCAGCCGCAACACGATTAGCATAGAAAACGTTCAGACAATATAATGTAGCTCCAACAACTAACTGCACACAACTCACAACTAACCGGATGTGAAACAATGCCTCATTAAAGCCAATCGTTGGTTTGATAATTTGACAGTGAGTAGAGAAATTTAGGCCTGCTGAGAAACGGACATTTAAGTCTTTGACTAGTGTTTTAGGTTTACTAGTAGAGTTGGCCAACGTAAATGAATTTTGTGGATTTTTAGCCAAATGTGAAGGACAGCACACATAAATTTCAGACCAATCATGTAAGTAATTTAGGGATGATTTTAGATATTCATGGTCTCGATTACCTCTTGCACTGCCATGAGTTTTGACATCATCAGCATATTTGTGAAGTTAAGCATTCGGACTGCAATTTAAGTCATTATGTCCATAATGAATAAAAGCGGCCCCAAAACAGAGCCCTGTGGTACGCCGCTAACAACCTGGCGATTCCAGGAAGTTTCACTACCGACAACAACATGTCGAGTGCGATTTACATGAAAATCCTCAATCAACTTCAAATTTAGTTCCCAGTTTTTAGTTTTTTCGAACTAGCTCGACAACTGGTCAACCATTGGCATACCATAATGTAATAGGAAATTGAAGCCAGGAAAAAATAACTCTGATAGCAATTTCAAAACCCCGCTGAGGGGGAGGAGGGGTGATTTACCCAACCAAAAACGGTTTTTTGACTACAACTCTATAAATTAATAAATCAAAAGCGTTATGTGAAGCAAAAACGTTCAGCATACAATTCTGGACAGGAAAGGTTCCATACATCATTTAGGTAAAAGCAACCATTGAACTCTAAAATCGTATTTCAGTTTACCACCCTTAATTTGCAAAAGGGCTCCTTTGTTCAGTACGTTGTTATAGTGACATTCGGTTTTGAAAGTGCCTTTCAGAGCCTTCTAATAGCCTAAAATGGACACGCTTAGAATTTTCTGAAAGGCGGGGATCTATTCTTTTCGTCAATCCTTAATCACTCATTAATTTAGAGAGGGACCGTCCTACGCCTATTTAAAGGTGTGGAGGTGCTGGCTTCGAGGAAATAGCCTGTGGTAATTTTCGAATTCAAAGTACTCTTGTGAGCCCTCTAATAGCCCGAATTGGGCATGCTTAAGATTTTCTGAACGGTGGAGATTTATTCTTTCCGTAAATTCTAACCGAAATTGTTTAATTTCGGTTGGGACCGTCTTAGCTCATTTAAAGGTGAAGAGGTAATGGCGTAGCAGCGAAAGTGTCTGTTGATTTTCAAGTTCAAAATGCTGTTGCGAGCCCGAAACGGACATGTTTAGGATTTTCTGAAAGGTGGAGATCTATTATTTTCAACAATCCTAACCGAAGTTGTTTAGTTTACATGTAAATATAAATATGAGCAATACTAGGGCACTTTAAAATTGAAACTGGCCGCAACACCAAATACAGCTACACTTTTAAACGGCAGTAGGACAGTCCCTATCTTAGCTAAACTGATTCGGGGAGAATTGATGGAATGAACAGCTCCCCACCCTTCAGAATGTCATAAGTATGTCCATTTCGGGCTATTAGAAAGCACGCAAGAGCGTTTTGAAAACGAAAATCACTAGACATTCTCCACTATGGCATTACTACATCACGTTTAAATAAGTGTAGGACGGTCCTTATCTAAGCCAAACAACTTTTGTTAAGTTTAATGGAAAAAGTGGATCCCCACGTTTTAAAAAATCCTAAGCAGGTCCATTTCGAGCTATTAAAAGCTCACAAGAGCACTTTATAACCAAAGGTCACTATAACAACCAATTGAACAATGGAATGCACGTGCAAATTAAGGGTGGTAAACTTGAAATACGATTTTGAAATTCAATGGTTGGTTTTACCTAAAAAATGTGTATCAGAATTCTGTGCTAAACGTTTTTGCTTCATATTATTCTTTTGATTTGTTGACGATTAAGAAGTTACAGGTAAAAAACCGTTTTTGGGCGGTAAATCACACCCTCCGTCCCTCGGGGGGGGGGGGGGGGGCAAGGGGGGTCGCGTTGAACTTTCTATCACACCCTTCATGCGCATCCGTACCAAAATTCACGTTTTTCACGGAAAGTGAACAATTCCATCAATTTTGGGCCCCAAGCTGTCCAAACCCAAACATGTAATAGGAACAAAGGATACCGTAATTATTAAGATAACCAAAATTAACAATGTGGCCCCACACCCTAGGGAAGACTTTTCATTTGTTTAGTAGAAAGGCCTAACAGACTGTTTTGGCGAAAAAAAATTTTTTTTGAATTGAGTGAATTTCTATCCAACCAATTTTGAGCTCCTTTTACCGGAAGATATCTATTGGAGGCCATTTTGAATTTTCACTGGAAACATCGATAGGCGGATTCGGACTAAGTGTTTCTGGTTCTAATTAGATTCTTCATATTTTAAACTATAATTCTACCAAAATTGGTGCTTTTGTCAGCAACTGAACAATTGTTGTTATTTTGCTTTTACCTGCCTTCTACATTGCCGGATGTGAAAACAGGACTGTTTATATCATGGTCGATTAGGTACCTAAGGAACATAATGCGAGCATAATGCTTGACCTGGCACTGAACGTCAGACTTCCTATTACCGTGGATGCAGACATACTGACACCAGGAATCGCTGGGAAGAGTACTAAGGTCTAAACGTCACCAGTCAACAACATAATTTCAAGTGATTCGGAGCGGGATTCAAATGTTGCTATGGATGCAAACAGACCGACACCAGGGATAGCTAAGAAGGGAGTACTAAGGCCAGAATATCATCAGTCACCAACAAAATTTTAATTGAATTGGATAGGGGGTTTAAATGTTACCATGGATGCATACAGACTGACACCAGAGATCGCTGAGCAGGGAATACTATAGTCTGAACATCACCAGTCACCAACAAAATTTAAAATGACTCGGACAGGGGGTTCAAATGTTACTATGGATGCAAATAAACTGACACCAGAAATAGCTGAGAAAAGGTACTATGGCCAGAACATCACCAGTCACCAACAAAATTTAAAATGACTCGGACAGGGGGTTCAAATGTTACCATAGATGCAATAAAACTGACACCAGGGATTGCTGAAAAGGGAGTACTAAGGCCTGATCGTCATCAATCTCCAACAAAATTTAAAATCGATCTGACAGGGGGTTCAGATGTTAACATGGATGCAAACAAAGTGACACCAGAGAAATAAAGAGACGCTTCTTTGGTCTTCTTGGCACCGCGAATTGCTAAAAACAAATTAGACGTTTTTTCTAATTTTTTTATCGGCCTGCTGATTTTCATATCGATTTTGAACTATTAGTTAGATGGGTTAACGTAAATGTTTGTTTTGACAGTTGACATCAGTACTTTTAGTGACTGAACCATTCTCAATTTTTTCTGCTGTTATCCGAGTGTTGGTTTTTGACATGATTACCACTTCTTTTATCTTTTAGTGATGCAATTTAGTAACTTTTTTATATATACTGTACACACATATAATTTACAAGAGAACTTCGATTGTCTGCAGTTTAAAACGCTGGTGCTAACCTTTAGTGAGAACAGCGAGTAGGTGCAGCTCCAAAGGTTCTTGGTTGAAAGGCATCACCAATCCCACAATATATAAAAAAAAATCGTTAAACAAAAATGGTAAACAGGAATTAAAGGAAGTTAATTGGATCACTATACGGTTTTGAAATCTGCTCTATTCTCGTTGTGCCCTTGGTGCATTATAAGCGTTTAGAAAATTATGCTGCCTATTTTGATACAGACATTAAATCTGCCTTTGTGGTAGATAATAATGGTGTACACAATTGGTTATTGTCGGCCTTTGTTAACCACTATACCGCATTCCATTTTGCAAACGAGTTTTGTAACCTTTTCATAATCAATGTAGCCGTACGCCTTCGGGACCTCGCGAAATGGAGGAAAATCTTAAGAGAAGATACAAAACGATGTTCTAGTGCTGCGAACTTCAAGGAGGACAGAAATTCACAAAGGAAACAGTATGCATTAAAGACTGGCGTTGTGAGAATGCTGGTTACATTAATCTGAGAAACACCAATCCGACGTGGAATCAAAGCCAGAAATGTCCGCATACAAAGCAGGGAGGTCTAACCACTGTGCATCCTGGAAGACCTTGGCTACAGGCTCTATCCTAGCTTAATAGCTGGACAACCTTTCTGAATAGTGACCAAAGGGTCAAACACATATAAAGAGGGAAGGCAACTTTGGTTCTTATCCCTCATGCACTCGGCTTGAGCTTAGCCAGCGGGTAAAGTTCCAGCTGAAGTAAGGTGGAAGGCCGAGTTTGAATCTCATTGGGGACATCTGTTTTTCTTTATTTTCCGAATACAATATCTTGTATTTTGACACGGCCACTCTTTAACACAACTGTATGTTTCGTTAACACTTTTTCCATATTATTTAATCTTTATTTGTGCCTGGATATCCAAGGTAAAGCTAAAAAGAGCCAGCCCATGGTCAGCATCTCTGTCTTCAAGGGTAACACTAGTTCGTTTTCCATCTTCGACCCAGGTGTATAATACTTAAGAAACAACCAGCCCATGGTAAGCATTCCTGTCTCCAAATCAAGGGTAAAACTAGTTCGTTTTCCATCTTCGACTCATTTATATAATACTTAAAAAACAACCAGTCCATGGTCAGCATCCCTGTCTCCAACTCAAGGGTAAAACTAGTTCGTTTTCCATCATCGACTAAGGTATATAATACTTAAACAACAACCAGTCCATGGTCAGCATCCCTGTCTCCAAATCAAGGGTAATACTAGTCCGTTTTCCATCTTCGAATCAGGTATATAATACTTAAAAAACAACCAGCCCTTGGTCAGCATCCGTCTCCAAATCAAGGGTAATACTAGTCCGTTTTCCATCTTCGACCCAGATATATAATACTTGAAAAACAACCAGTCCATGGTCAGCATCCCTGTCTCCAAATCAAGGGTAATACTAGTTCGTTTTCCATCTTCGACTCAGGTATATAATACTTAAAAAACAACCAGCCCTTGGTCAGCATCCGTCTCCAAATCAAGGGTAATACTGTTCGTTTTCCATCTTCAACCCAGATATATAATACTTGAAAAACAACCAGTCCATGGTTAGCATCCCTGTCTCCAAATGAAGGGTAACACTAATTCGTTTTCCATCTTCGACTCAGGCATATAATACTTAAAAAACAACCAGTCCATGGTCTGCATCCCTGTCTCCAAATCAAGGGTAACACTAGTTCGTTTTCCATCTTCGACTCAGTTATATAATACTTAAAAAACAACCAGTCCATGGTCAGCATCCCTGTCTCCAAATCAAGGGTAATACTGGTTCGTTTTCCATCTTCGACTCAGTTATATAATACTTAAAAAACAACCAGTCCATGGTCAGCATCCCTGTCTCCAAATCAAGGGTAACACTAGTTCGTTTTCCATCTTCGACTCAGTTATATAATACTTAAAAAAACAACCAGTCCATGGTCAGCATCCCTGTCTCCAAATCAAGGGTAATACTAGTTCGTTTTCCATCTTCGACTCAGGTATATAATACTTAAAAAACAACCAGTCCATGGTCAGCATCAATGTCTCCAAATCAAGGGTAATACTAGTCCGTTTTCCATCTTCGACCCAGATATATAATACTTGAAAAACAACCAACCCATGGTCAGCATCCCTTTCTCCAAACCAAGGGAATGTCAGGTTGCATTCCCTCCTGAACCAATGTATCTATACAAACAAAAACGTCAAGTGTGCCTTAAAAAAGGGGGATATATGATTGAATTTTCACTTGTTAAAATGAACACGGATAAAAATTAATGATTTTTAATTGAAATAATAAAATGTACAATTGAGAAAATTCCATCTGTTTAGGTGCTGTTGTGCTTTACGTTTTAAATATATGTTTGGTAAAGCAGAAAAGCAGCTAAACAGATGGAATTTTCTCAATTGTACATTTTATTATTTCAATTAAAAATCATCAATTTTTATCCGTGTCCATTTTAACAAGTGAAAATTCAATCATATATCCCTTTTTTTTTACGGCACACTTGACGTTTTGTTTGTGTACCTTTTTTACAGCTATGACGTCGCGCTACAAAACTTTATGCATGCATTCTATTGTTGCTGGCCACTTTGAAACAATTAAACTCATCTCTGAAAGCCTTTATCTGCGAAATAAATACGCCATCCTATCGTTTCTAGCTGCCAATTTCGAGGCCGAAGGCCGAAACTAACAACCTAGCTTAGTTTTTAGCAAAGATATACCACGTGCACGTGGAATGGATCTGGAGTTTGCAGAGTGGCGTTATTCCCTAATTACAATGGTTAAACAATGTAAAACAATCAAAATGATCGTTTAGTGTCCCGTAACTCCAGAATCGATCGACCAATGGCAAAAGTGGTCCCTGTAAGGTTGAAGCCCAGGGAAATTTCTGGCTCAGGTCATGTTTCAGATTTTAGGTAGGTGCAGTAGATTTTTCTGAAACCGTGCCATCCAAAAACAAGAACAACAACAGCACCAAGGGAACAGTTTTCAAATTTACGTGTGGCTTCCTACGTTTACTATTGCACGGAATTACATAACATCTTCGACTAGGTGTAAAGTTTGGAAAAGTTGCAATCTACTATCTGGCCAAGTTTGGTCGAAATATATTGAATAGAAACGGAGAAATTAATAGTTTTAGTTTTGCTGGAGAGAGAACTTCAATCATCTAGACACACGCTAGTGTGCCGCCGCCAAGTAGACGTTTTATTGTTGTTAGAGCTTAATTGTTAGAGTGTAATTGTTGTCAGATGGCGGCTCACTAACAGACTGTCTTTTAACTGAAACCAACTTATAAGTGATTTCAGCATACTGGTGTAAATTCCCCATGCGGTAGAAATCTTTGCAAATCGTTTGAATCATGTGTCTTGGGTCCAGTAACAAAGAAATTCTCAACACGAAAATGGGTGAACGTGTCCTTCATGGAGAGAAAGTGTCCTCAATAACGTTGATTTGTGTTACTGGTGACTAGTAACAAGTGACTAGTAACTAGTCCGCAGGCTTCCATGTTAATTCTCATAGGGTATAACGACACGTCTACAGCTGATTAGGGAAAGTTGTCAGATATAAATTTCGGCAGACAGGTAAAGCGTCATATGGGGAAGTGCCTTTTTCTAAAATGGGAGTTGCAGGTAGAAGCACGTGGTTCTGAAGTGGCTCGTAAGTGCAAAATTATTGTTGTAACCATTATTTGTATTGTCATCCAACAGCAGATTATAACATGCTTTAAGTGTTACACGCTTATCGTTTCAGTACCTAATTGTCAGAATTCATTGTTGTTGCAAATAGGTGGTTGCAAATAGTGACCCGCTGGAACTCTTGCTAGATGCGGGAGAGATGGTGGGCACGGGTGATGAAGCTTGTGTTGTGTGGTGCTGTGTAGTGTGGCGTGGTGGCGACACGACAAGACAGGACGAAGTGGATCACGTGGAGGCCTACGTAGTTTGATGGTTGACCGTGAGTGGAAGGGGCACACATGGTGTAAGTGATGTTCGTGCGGGAGAGGGTATGCTGTTCAGTGTGCGTGTGTGGAGTATTAGCCATTGTTTAGGGTAGTTTTGGGGCGCATGGCATTTGGCCGCGGCCACAAATAAAATTCTAAATGGAAATGGTTCACTAAGAGACGGAGTACCTTTTCTTGCAAAGGTTTGGTCGATTTTTTCCCCACCAAATCCAAATCGTTTTTTTTTTACGGTTACGCGAATTCAAAATGAATTATCTGCCCCACGACCCGAATAAATTTCTCATTACTGGTTCAATAAGACACAGGGTATCTTTTATTCCATAGGAATTAATTAGGTCCTTCCAATTACCATACTGTTACGCTTGTTATTAATTTATTTGGAATGACAATAGCAAATGTGAAAATTATGAATGAGAACATTCATACAATAAAATACCTCCAGACAAAAAAGGTAGGGGTGACAATTACACCGTGGGATTTTTTGTACATTCACAGGCCTATGAAAGTCGTGATATCCACCCAAAACCAAAACTGGTAAGAGAAGCCGCCAAGTTTACAAAAAGGGTTGGCCTTTCAAAGTAGTGATATCATTCAACCATGGGAAGGCCGCCAAGGTTAATACTATTAGCCAAGTTAATCGTACCGAATAATACTTTGGACGTTAAATGAAAACTTGAAGATTGCTACCGCTAGTAACAATTTTCTAGTTTTCATTTAACCTTCGAACCATTAGTAGGTGCGATTAACTTGGCTAATAGGATTAACCTTGCGGCCTTTCAATGGTTGAATGATATCACCACTTTGAAAGGCCGACCCTTTTTGTAAACTTGGCGGCTTCTCTTACCAGTTTTGGTTTTGGATGGATATATATACACGACTATCGCCGTGCATGAGACTTTAAAAAAAAATAGCCATATCTTTCGCTTCACTTTCTCTATACTGGTATCGATTCATGCTTCAAATTTTATACAATCCACAAAGCATCACTTAATCTATTGTACAGGGTGTCCTAGAATGTACTTAAGTATTTCATTGTTTAATAAAACGGGAACCACATAATTATGATATCAATAAACATTTTTTTTAACTGAAAGCACAACTCACCAAGTTTCAGCAACGGCCACTGCCTCCTCGTACACTGCATTGTGTGCGTACATTGCGCAATATACATGGCGCGCGCGTGGGCGAATGGTGACCGTTCAGCAAAAATGGTGAAAATGGTGAAAATGGTGACCGTTCAGCAAAAATGCTACGCACGTTCTCTGGCTGGCAGAGTTAAAGACAATCGTAGCAGTCCAAATATGGAATTGTAGGGAAAACCCTTGATCTGAGGCATTTACGGACAAAGCGTTTATTAGGTTGATGCAGCAGTTCATGGAAAATGGCAGTGTTAAAACGTTCAAATCAACCAACGTTTTAAAAGCCAGCAAGTGCATATTTATACAGTAAAATATGACGTTTCGAGCTTTTTCATCCCATTGTAAAGCAAAAAATATTTTATATCATAAGGTACAAGTCACAAGATATATTTAAATGGTTTTCTATTTTTAAAAAAAAAGCAATCCAAAGCAGTAAAGGTTAAAAAGTTACAAAGATAAAAAAGTGAAGCCCAATCAGCGTAAACTCCACAATCTCCACTCCACAATCACTTTTGTCCTTCTTTGTTAGGGAGGGGTCGTCCCAGACTCAGCTTTTGCGCTTTCTGGGCTTCACTTTTTTTTTATGTTTTTAACTTTTTAACTTTTAATGCTGTGGCTTGCTTTTCTTTAAAATTGAAAAACATTTAAATGTATCTTGTGACTTGTTCGCTAATGCCATAAAATATTTTTTGCTTGACAACAGAATGAAAAATCTCGAAACGTCGCAATTTACTGTATAAGTGTGTACTTGCTGGCTTTTTAATACGTTGACTATACTTTTAGTGCTTTTATTCTTTCAAAATATACAAATATTAGAAAATATGTGGCGGGAAATCGAATATGGTTTAGATACCGTACGTGCTACAATGGGTGCTCATGTGGATACTTATTAACTTGGTGAGTTGTGCTTTTATTTAAAAAAAAAACCGTTTGTTGATATCATTTGTGGTTCCCGTTTTATTAAACAATGAAATACCGAATACATTCTGGGACACCCTCTACTATTAGGTCACAAGCTAATATATGTATGTATATTTCGCTTAGGAGCAGACTTAGCTCAGGAGCAGACTGAATGATGTGAGCAGACTTGATGAGGCATTATTAGGGAGGATTAAACAAACGAAGCTTCAACAACCAGTAAGAGGGTGAGAAGGCTCATTGTTGCCAAGGTAGCAAAGAAAAAGGGCGAGCGGCCGACAATGAGAACGGATATGCGCTGTAATAATTAAAAACAAACACTATTACTTCAATAGTGCTGACTTTACAGCCGAGTTGAATTGGCTAGACCGGCCGGGGAACAACTAGTAGCAGTTAATGCTCACAATTCATTCATTATTTTCCTTGAATATGTGCAGTTCGCATAGAGTTCACAAAAAGATTTTGTTTTACGTTGACGATGATTGCTATACGCGAAATCCACTCACTTTGCCCGCTCAATCCGCACACCTCCGTGCTTCAGAAACGAGAATATTCGACAACCTTTTAAATCCTACAGGTCTACTTTTTTTCGTGCATCCAACCATCTAAAGCCAACCAGTCCTTGACATCTATATGCCGTGCTGCTGCTAAATTTAATTCAAAATCTGTCGTCGTTTTAGCTGTTATTTATTTTTTTTGCAACCATGTGTCTTTCTGTAATTTTTTTGCTTTAACAGTGACTTTGCCTGATCTAACTCTGGCACCATGATATAGATTCCAGAGCAGATTCTCGCTTATTTAAGGATAAAAAAAAAACAAGTTAAAGTGATGAAAATAGGCCTATAACACGAAGTATAATTTACTTACTTTTTTTCATTTGGTTCTACTCTCATCTTTGCAGTGTCTTGTATCCGGAGGAGTAGAGGTGCAAAACGCACAGACGCACATCGCATATATTCAGTGACCTAGACTAGCCGAGTTTCTTGCTGATGCTCGCTCATTTGGCGTTGTTTCGCTTCGTTCGAGGAGATATTTTCTTGGCTTTCGTGTACGAACAGACAGAATCCCACAGGCCCTGATATAAGTAATTTATGCAATGACAACAGCCCAGGCTGCACTGGATTTACACCCAAAACAGCACAAAAATTGCATAAATGTTCAATTCATACCACCAAAATCTTCATCTGACGCTGCATAAAAGTATAAAAATGAGTTACAACAGATAAGTAAAATAAAACTTACGTACAAAGTCCACGAAATACTACCTCGAACGTTTGGAGCAAGCTGCCCAGTATAAAGGGACTGCACCAACATAGGTGGAGTTACGTTTCGGTATTTTTATGAAAAAGGTCTACCCATTGTTGGCAGAGCGGAGTCAGCGAAGCGAGCATAGCCTTTAATGGACACTGAATTGCAAAATGTTGTTTGGAGGGTTTGTAGTTTGGTTGCACTTTTGTAGTCAGAGTGAAGCCCAAACGAAAGGACAGATTGCTATGAAATTTCCCACATTGCTAGGTAGCCCCCAAAGTACTGCTGATTTAGAATTTGCCGTAAAGTAATCAATTATAATCCATTAAATTGCGGAATTTCGAATTAATCGATATAACACTCGCCATTGCAAATTTGGAATCCTGAATAGTTAAGGAATTCCAAAGAAGCCTTCACCGAGGTGCTTGTAATGAAGTGAACTTTTAAAAACCGGGAAAACACGTAAATCATTATTGCTTCCTTATAGCTGACAATCTTTTTCGACATGACTCTATGGAATAATAACATTTGATTATCTCATTTTCGGCACTGCAGGAAGGCAGGCAAATGGGAAGAACAAAAGGATTCATTAATGACTCACATTCATTTCATGTGAAATAGAATGTTTGGAGGAATTCACCCAACATGGCGACCGAGCTAGCGTTTACACTATCAAATGGAACAGAATCCAAAATGTGAAACCTCAATTCGCCACAGCATGAGGAAACGGTTTACATAAAACAAAGGTATACAGCAGGTGACGAGTTTAAACCGCAACACGGAACAATAAGATGCCTTAGTGTAATAATTTTAAGAATGAATAGGCCTATCCTCTAGCTCAACTAAATTAAATTGGCAGCTAAAAATTAGGCCCGGAAATTTTAAAAGCGTTAGTATTATTTAAATGCTACCTTCACACCCAAGCCAACACCGTTTGACTTACAATTCTGATAATTCCAACTTTAACAAAAATTAGCATTCACAGTATTATAGGATGTGCCAGAAGCGGCATAGCTAGCATTGGGTCTTTTGAATCTTTGGATTATTGTAAAATAATATCTGAAACAAAACCCACAAGAGGAACGAACCCGTCAAGTTTTAACAAATCAGAGTAGTGATATCAGAACAAAAATGGCTGTCATCAAAAGTTGCTACATGGTGTAGCAATCCTAATCGAAAGTGTTTCCCTTAGCAAGTAGTGATATCACCCCTGCCAACGAACAACCGCCAAAATAAAAGGAACGACTATTATTTCAGACGTTAAATGAATTACACGACAATTGCAATGGTAAAGTTTTTCATTTAACGTCGGTGGGAAGTAATAGTCGGTGGGATTAGCTTGGTAGTTGTTCATTGGTTGGGGCGGTATCATTACTTGATAAGGACAACACTTAGAACTACTACACCAAGTAGCAACTTGGTGGCAGCCATTTTGTGTTCTGTTCTGATTGCACTACTTCGATTGGCTGAAACTTGGCGGGTTCGTTCGCCCTTGTGGGTTTTGTTCCAGATATCACTTCTTTTACGCTTTTATTGGTAGTGTATGTTATTTTTGCCAGTGCACAGTTAGCAACTCAATCACTTTTCTT
>JAHWFP010091553.1:131678-147090 GCA_023313725.1 Lithobius niger | reverse complement strand
TGATCCGGTACCGATACTAATAATAATTATAAATCACGACTAAAAGTTTAAATCTCATACAAATGCAATCCTTCCGAATGTCAATCTAGTAGCAGTCGCCAGTAGACCTTACAAAGCACTCGCCATTTCACAATTTCAACTCGTCACATACCTAATACGTTTTGTATGATGAAAGGTTTCTCTAATGTATGCATTAACAAAATTGTGGAATTTCTTAAACTCCAGTATTAATACAGAAAATCCAGTTATATAACCCTTATAAATCTAAGCATAACGCCACAAACCGTTCGTCTCTAACTTGTACGGTTCTAGTGATACCACTTTTTTAGTGGCATGCTCTGCAGCTAGTCGCCATTTTGGCGAGTAAGGCAAATTCCAAGTCGCCAACTGTTGATTTCCACTCGCCAAATGGCGAGTGGCGACCGACATTGGGAAGGGTTGTACAAATGCAACTTCATTTTTTGGTCTTGCATGGGTTCCACCTGTTGAGATTATCCAAAAAAAGTTCTGCGAAGCAATAACCAGCATTTCTACTCTTATTCCTACTCATGGCTTCAGTACATTCATCTTCTCAGTTACGATTTTAGGTTGGTCGTCATAAAACTAAGAGCATTGGAACTGTCGTGTGCTACATTTTCATTAAAACTAAGCAAATGGCTTTGCTTTTCTCACTTGGTTTTTGCTTTTGCTGTGCTTGGTGTCAGTTTTGCAGGGAAGATGGTTGCGTTTCTTGGCATAACGAATATCTGTATTGGATGCCTTACAGAGGTCCGATACCGACAGGGCAAAAATACCCGATAAATACAGATTATACCGATGTCAATATCGGATTATACCTAACTCGCCCCCCCCCCCCCCACCCGCTGAATAGTTTAGTTTTTAAAGATCAGTGGTTCTGCGACTTTTTTTTTTCATTACACCCCATTAGACAAAAACTTTGGTAGTTGGGGGGGGGGGGATGGGTAAGATAAATTTATCAACATTGGGGCAAAAAAAAAAAGGTTTTGATATGGCTTGCAGCACTTCCTTTCCTTTCAACAAGATCCTGGAGTGCACTTCCCCCCCCCCCCCCTCCAAAAAAAAAAAACACGCTACTACGCATATGATACAGTACTGTGTGCAGGTACAATAAATGACACCAGTCCTTGGTTGCTAAGCAGGTGTTTGTTTATTTATTTGCAGGACCAATAATCATAATACGCAGTGGCTCCTTCCACGTCCACCGTGGCTCTCTTCTTTTCACGTCTCGGGGCTGATTGGTCGCAAGCTTTTGGGGGCGGAGCTTAACGTGCGACCTAATAACTACACACTTTTCCCGTCCAAACAACAAACTTTCCAGCTTATAAAATTGAACAAGAAACTGGACGTGAATCATCTATATGCCTGTCCAAACAAATTACAAGTCTAAAACAAAATTACTAAAAACAAGATTAAAAAAAAATCTAGGAAACAATCTATAAATTCTTGCTAAAAACATGGACGTGAATGGTCTACATTCCTGGCCAAACAAATTATTAACAGTAAAAACATGGCCTGGTCTCTTCTACTACTTCGATGTCTAAATTTTAAACTGAATTTCCGTGAGTAGATCGATAAAAGCCTAAGAGTTATTTTTATGGGGGAGGGGGGTTGGTGTGTTTGAACTTTTGACCGCCAAATTTTCACCGTCCCCTTCCCTACCTCCCCCACCACATTAAAAAAAAAAGACCCTGGAAAGAAATCTCGACCCCCAACAATATCCAAATGAAATCGCCCCCCCCCCCCCCACTAAACTGCTCAGATAATAATCCTTAGTTTGATAATATTTGTTTGTCACTTGTACAGGAATGCAGACCATCACTTCCAGACTCTTTCTCATTCAATTAACACATGAAAATACTAGTCATGTCTGTGTTTATAGTTGTTTTGGACAGGAATACAAACCAGCCACGTCTAGTTTCTTGCTCAATTTTATAAGCCGAGACGAATGTTGTTTGGACGGGAAAAGATTGTAGACAGGTCGCGCTTTTAAGTTCCGCCCACTAAGCTCGCGACCAATCAGCCACGAGACGTGAAAGGAAGAGAGCCACGGTGGACGTGGAAGGAGCCACTTGTTGTGAATTGTACTGCAATTCATCGTGCGTACACTGTTAACATGGCATATGTATTTATTTACCACATAACGTTAACACAGCCTACATAATATCCGGAATAATGTCGACAAAAGTAACTTGGTACAGGGAAAAAAAATACCTTTGTTAATTATAGCCGTTGCCTCTTTTGACCAGCCTTTCGTATTTCAATATGTAGCCTAGCTATCAATTTTTTTTTGGCCAAATCATTCACCAAAATCGTACCTTGGACGAAACACTGACTTACCTCCGTCGATTTAAGTCCAAATTGAACATCAGTACTGGATCGTCAGAGTCTCAGTCGGCTGCGTAGATTGCTTGAACCTTTGTTGAAGCCTTGAAGCCGGCTGTTACAATGCTGTCCAGCGTTTCAGACAAAGGCGTGGCACGTTGGCGAGACGAGTTAGTTCTCACCATGTTTTAGAATGTTTGTCATTGATGCAGTTCCGTGTCATTGATGGAGTCTTCGTTTCGTTTTTGAACATCTGTTTTGCTGTGATACTCGTCACCACGCTGACGATGATGCTTTTCGACAGGGTTGAGGTTTCAAAACTAAATGGTCTCAAAGCTGCATAGTAAACGTTTCCCCACCACACTGTTTGACCAAATGTGCAAGCCTCGGACCAGCGTCTGACGCCATCTTGACGCAACAAGCGAGCGTAGGAGGGGCAAGGAGAAAACAAAACAGATTAACAGAACAACTAGAATTTCTAATTCGATTTAAAAAATTTAAAAGATAAGACTTTTTTCATTTCAATAAAAAAGTAAAAATTATGGGCAATGTAACGGCTGGTGCAATTTGTTTTGAATTTATTTCGAGAATCGACTGTTTCACCAAGTGGCCACGAAGAATTGGTGGCGTCGGAAACATTTTTGTCACGTTGCCGCCGCCAGATGTCAGGACCGCCAACGACAGTTGGTTCAGGGTCAATAAATAAGTTGTATACCCCCTCTTATATTTATGCTACCCCTGCTATCGCCGATTCATTCACGCGGAGGTATACGTGGAAAACGGCACAGAATGCCTCAGTACTTCGTGTGAAGTATGGAGCTTTAATCCCAAGCGGTTTTAGTTGAGAATTCGGCCACGAAGTTAGATATACGACGACAAGCCCTTTGACTTCCAGCATTATTTCGCTAGTGGTATAGTCATGCAGCACAGTGATGAATTTAGTACAGCAACAGAATTCAAACTTGAAATCAGTTGGAATTCTTGATTGATTCAGTTGATACTTGATGTCTGTACATAGCTGCTTGCAATCGTGCAGGGATATGGGACGGTAAAGCGGCTTGAATATAAGGCGAATTGTGGTTATGGGCTCACAAATTCAATATAAACGGACACAATTGTAGGCGGTTGACTTTCATCAAAGATTCCGACAGTGCCTCTGTTACCAATATAGGTAGTACCATAGCACACCCAATGCTGGTTCAGAATTATATTTTTCTTGATATAGGTGTGTTTTTTTTCCAACTGTGGATTCCATAACAAATTTTTAAGGTCTATTTTTGGTTATATTTTAGTTTTTGATAAATAATTCAAAAACTATTTGAGCTACCGACTTTTCAGTGGCACCAATGGATAGCTCTCGAAAAAACGGTTCGAATGGTGTATTCAAACTTCAGAATCGGTCAAAATTCGACCGAGTTATGGATTTGGACGTGCATGTAAGAAAAAAATAAGACGAATATAAGATAACATAAGCTTAAAGTCATGAGGTTAAAGTGGCACTATCACTGATTGAAAGTCTGCAGAATGTGGCGACATCTAGTACTATCTAGCACTATCTAGCACCGAGATAGCGAACCTATGGCACGCGTGCCAAGGGTGGCACGCAGGGGCATTTCTAGTGGCACGCAATCCTTTCAAAATAAAGCACCTTGACGAATTTTTCGCTCACAAATAAACACACATGCAAGAAGTTGCAGCAAAGCAGCTTTAATTTTCTTTCCTCCGCTTGTCTTTTTCTCTTTACGAAGAATGGGAGCTGTCCAATGCTGTGACGTATGGCTTGAGTGAAATAGGAGACTCGTGGCACTGTCAAAATTATTGATAGCGTGCGGTATATAGCAAATAAGCTGCAAGGAAAATACTACCAAATGCAGATCAACTTATATTTCAATGGTGGCACGAACTTCTTTGCAACTTTGCAGCCATGTAAAGTTGGTGTTTGCATTATAATTCATTAGTGAGTCGAGTCCAGCTACTATTGCTAACAAGTAGACTCGCACATGAACTACCAATTCGACCACACGGAATCGCCTCCTGGAAGACAATAGTGAAGCATGCGTCAAAATGAAGCTAAGCACGTAAGGGCGCGTTTACGCAGCGACTCGCCTTTGCATTCTCGCAGCTATAACTCAATCGCGATGGCAAAGGTGATATTGCCATGGTAACAACGCTAAATGGATTAGCTAAATCCGACATCGTTTGAGTAAATACTTGCAGTCTTATAATCCGTGCCAATAATATAAAGAATTCCTCATGACGAAACAATTTTCCCAAACGCTTCTGAACTCACGTTATTTGTTGTTTTCGTTGCAAGGCGGCAGACATAAAACCGCCGCCATGTTGGAATTTGAGGTGATTTCTAGCTTCTAGCTGCGAGAATGCAAAAGCGAGTGGTTGCGTAAACCCGGCCTAAGAACCGTGCATCGAAAAAATGAACATCTGAAGCAAGAACAGAAGTCGCACACGTACATGTGGCACACGCTGCATGATTTTATGGTTGATTGTTTTATTGGCACGTATATAGATAAATGTTCAACATCCTTGGTCTAGCACTTCTTGCATCAAGGAGAGGCATGCACAACAACATTTCTTTTAACGAAACAAAATCGCCAAGACTACCTTAATTATTCAGTGGAAATTTGGAGTATCCATCCCAACTGAAAGCGAGGGATGGCCGGATAATACTCCCACGTACTATGCATTTGTGAGCTCCTGGACTTACTGATATCGGCCACCCTTAGTCATGGTCTCTGGCCAGTAGCGTAGTTACAGGGTGGCAAGGTGGCAGAATGCCACCGGCCCCTAGCCTCAGGAGCCCCCGCGCGCCCCCCCCCGAAAGAAACAAATGATTGACTTTTAAAAAAGGCTCTAATTTGCCGTTGTAAAAGCGACAGAACGATTTTAGTGAGAAGTTTTCTTTGTTTTCTTTTCGTTGAGTGCCCCGAACGAATGGGGTGTAGTCAGGATCTGGAGCCGATGGCCATGCAAGTCGGGCTCCTTTTGTAAAAAGTGGAAATAGAAACCAGTTGATGAGTACGACAAAGTGGTGCCTATTTTCACTATAACAGAAAAAAAAACAGAAAAAGTATGAATTTTATTTCTTTCAGCTCGTGCGTTTTTTTTTTTGTTACCATCCTGTACTTTGGGGGAGGGGGAGCCCCCAAGGGCTTATTTGCCACCAGCCCCGCCTAACTTAGCTACGCCACTGCCTCTGTCTAAGTCACAGATGACATTTTGAAGGTTGCCTGATCGGACAAAGGCCCACAACAGTCATACACGTGAAACAAATTTAATTTTCGGCAATGTCTTGTTTACAGTTTAAAAGATTAAAAACACTAAAACAACTGGGACAACTTCAAGTTGCCCAACGACGCGCCGCCATCTGGAAAGGACGTCACACTTGACGTTGCACTTGACGTCATTATAGGATGACCGCGCATCTTGAGGTTGTCCCTGTTGTTTTATCGTTCATAATCTTTCAAATTGTGAACAAGACAAGGAAAACATTTCCGAAAATTAAATGTGTATGACTGTTGTGGGGCCTTCTGTCCGATAAGGCAACACAATTTTACAACCTTCTGGCTTCTACAAATTAATTTTTTACTTTATGACGTTTTGACTCACTCGTGACACCGCATCACAACTTCATTCATAAAATCCTTAAATTAAATCGCCATTTTTTATCACCAACATTTACAAAAAAAAAAATATCTTATCACGAATGACGACTAAGTTGCAGTCTTTATCAGGCTTACTCATACAATTCATAAAAGTGTCGTGCATCAGGCTTCGGTTCAGCTCCGTTTTTTACGAGGCGGTATTTTTCCTCCCAAGCAATTTTGCTGTAATTTGTACTCGTTGCACCTGTCTTCCTTGCTAAGTAACGGTGTTATGCTTGTTGACAACACGTTGGGTTTATCAGACACCTGTGTTTAATCAAGGCTATCCAACTCATTTTTCCTGGGTGAATGAAATGCTAGGTTCTGTATTAAATTAAATACTTTGTAGTATACAGCGAGGAGAGATTTGGTCGAGGGTTACATGAATAGAGGCTCGTAAGCAGTCTAGACATATGAGTATGGTTGCCCTTGACATAGTTTTTCAAGATCATTACATACTTAAAGACTGAACTGGGCTACACGTCGTACCAGGGTCGGATTGGGAGGGGTCGTGCCTCCCTGGGAATGTACTGTAGGGGCCTTGCGGCGCTTCACCTGGGGGTAGGAGTGGGGGGGGGGGGGGGAAGGAAGCGCCTCAATTTGGTATATTTTTTAGACATCTGCGTGAATTTGAGGCTTTTTCCTGAGGCGTTTTTTTCCGTGAATGCGAGACTTGACAGTAGTGTTGCTGGAGTGGTTGGCCTTAGGTTCAAGATTGCCAGCTGTGCTACAATTAACATATGTCCCTATTTTCATAACTGTATGTTCATAAAGAACCGAGTCCATTAGTTTGGCTTTCTGTCCTGAAATTCTATGGCCAATATTGGGTATAGAGGTTTCCCTTCTCAGTTGTGCTTTGACTGTACGCGTTCTTCGACTTGATAAACATGTTTAATTTATCAAAACTCCCTATCATAATAAAGTCTGTTCAAGTTCCTCTTCGACCTGCCGTGATCGAAACTAACAAATATGATTGGTTGGCTACGTGAACGGTCCGTCGAATGATAATGATAAAACAGTCATTAACAATCACTGATAACAAAGCTTGTTTGCACCTGATAGATTTCCAAGAAATTTGCGGACGAGACGATCAACACGTTTCGAGAGCGAAAAAACAACAGCAAAAAATAGCGTCGAATGACCCTGACGTTTATCAATTGGCCTTCGTACGACCAATTTTTATCCTCATACAAATAGACATTATTATAATCACAACGGTAACAGCTATTCTGTTTCATCGTGCGAATTAGCGAATACGACTATGGTCACAGATTAGAAACTTAACCAGATATAGCATCTTGGCTCTTCCAATCGTACTCGAGAGCATGGGAGAGCATGGAGGAAGGAATTTCTTCCTCCATGCTCGAGACCCTAACGGTAGTTGCGGCTGCTAATAGGGCAGTGACACGACGTAGTATTAATGTATATAACTCTATGGTGGAGCCAGTTACTGGGATAGCTGCAAGGTGCACTGGTGGGGAAAAAGAAGAGCGTCTTACTGAAGCCAATGCTATTAGACAGGAATTCTTAGGCCTAAAACACGTGATTTTTGTCGATTTGTTGGCAGTTGCTGACATTTTTAAGCAAATGGAATCTTTATTTTCCAATTACAACCTAGCAGCATAAGGGATTGGAGAAAACAACAGTTTTTTAAGTCTATGAAATTCACTCTCAAAGCACTGGCTTGACTAGAAGTGCCGTAATTGTTTAATCCACCATTTCAATCTAGTGCCCCTTGCAGGTATCTCTCTTGTAGCAAGAATTTATAGGGGTTAAATTCTTGCTTGTAGCCATATGACGTCACTTGATGCTGCTCTATAGAGCAGTGGAGCAGTGACATACTGTAGTATTATTGTGTATAACTCTATGGTGGAGCCAGTAACAGGGTTAGCTGCAAGGGACACTGGAGGGGAAAAAGAAGGTCGTCTTACTGAAGCCAATTCTATTAGACTGGATTATTTAAGCCTATAACGCGCGATTTTTGTTGTCGGAGAAAACAACATTTTTTTTCAAGCCTAAGATATCAGCTCTCAAAGTACTGTCTTGACTAGAAATACCGTTGTTTCCCTTACATTTTAATCTGGTGCACCTTGTAGCTATGCCCTCCAGATGCTATCTCGTAGCCAATATGACGTCACTTGCCGCTGCGCTATGGCCTACTTCTGATAACGCTTTGCCTTCGAAGCAGCACGAAAACAAAGCTTTGTCATAGGTATCAGTAGTCACAACTACCTCTAGGAGGGGGGGGGGGGGGGGGGGGTTGAGGCTTAATGGCGCGTCGACAACTCTAGGACCTCGCGTAGTACTGGAAGAGGCAAGATGATGTATCTAGTTAACTTTCTAATCTATGGTATGGTAGAGAGTCGACGTCAATCTTGTTTACACTCACGCGCGGTTTGACGTTAATCGCACACCATACTTTTGTGTTAAGACGCTTCCAGGAAAAGAAGCTAACGGATTGCGATAAAGTCGAATCATTTTCTAAAACAAAGTTCTCGCGGAAGTTTTCTGCTCATCATATCGTGAATCGGATTACACAATGATTATCGATGATTCTTTTGCGTTTGCTGTCTAATCCCACTGTATCATTCAGTTCTTAGAACTTACACTTATCAACAACGCGTTGCATCATTCTAAATCAGGAAATACATGAAAAAAACTTGATGCTAATGACTCATAACAGTTCACGCACAGTGGCTCGTCCGACCGTCATTTTGTCAACATTCTCCCAGCTATCATCATGGCTGGAATGGTATTCTTCATCTTCACACACAAGAAATAATCACACAGCTACGTGCAGTTTCGATCAGTCACAATGCCATGACAAAAACGTCGTTGTCATGATGACAACGATGCCTGGCGAGTTGCTCTTCATTTGCGAACGTCGAAAATGACGTAATTTTGACGAATCGTGGCCATGTTTGCACACGACTCCATGTGGTGAAATGCCTGCAGTCGTATCAGTTCGTGACAATAAAGTAAAAAATCCCTCCCAAAGAACATTTTTTTCCGGTCGCTTCTGAAACCTCATTATTGACAGTTTTCTTAACGGCTGATCAGAGCCAAAATCTTACCCTATCTTGAAATTTCAGATTGCAGCTGCGAGATTTGCGTCGTCTGATTGTTGTATAAATACGCCCTTAAATGACAATTACATCCATTTTGAAATGCATGCTTTACTTTTGGATCACTTACACACACAACAACTAAACACAATAACTGCGGTAAGAATACGTTACGTACGTCCGATACAACAATTTAATTATTGCATCACCAAAACACGACATGGAGACCGCCATTGTTTTGCTGAAACGCGCATAAATTATTGCCGACTGATGTCACTCTTCGACTTCGACTCGCAGCCGATTGTGATAGCTCTATTGGCTGTGAGAGCTCGAGCGTCTGACAGTTGTAGTGGCCAGTTAAGGCTGTCGGACGTTTGAGCTCTCACTGTCAATACAGCTATCTCAATCGGCTGCGAGTCGAAATCAAAAAGTGACATCTGTCGCCATTATTTTCTGCGCGTTCCAGCAAAACAATGGCGGTCTCCGTATCGTGTTTTGGTGATGCAATAATTAAATTGTTTTATCGGACGTACGTAACGTATTCATACCGCAGTTCTTGTGTTTAGTACTTGTGTAAGTGATACAAAAGTAAAGCATGCATGTCAAAATGGATGTAATTGCCCTTTAAGAGTAAGTAACGGAAAGAAGGAGAGTTGGGAATATGCCAACAGCGAAAAATCATATGCCAGACGTAACGGAGTACAAAAAAAAAGAAGTAATCGTAAGGCTTATACTCATTGTCGAACTACAGCCAGAGGCCAGGGTACTGAAAGCGTGGGCCGACTGGGTGCTGTGGGTGTAACTCCTTCCCTCAAGGACAAAAAAATAGTGTTAAGAAACAACATTTTGTTTTTAAAAAATCCATTTTTTTTAATGAAATATTTGTTTCCTGCCTCTTTTTCCACTTAAATAAAATAATTCCACTTACATTTTCTTTTGGTTTCCAGTCTATTCGCTGATGTGAAAGCACTCAAGAATTTTTTTTATAAAAACAAGGTTGTATTACTTAAAGGCTATAGTTGGTAATACTCCACCAAAAACCAAAATTTGTATAAGCGAAGCCACCAAGTTTCCAAAAAGGGTCACCGTTTGGAGGAAGTGACATCATTCAACCAGGGAAAGACCGCCAAGGTTAATCCTATTAGCCATGTTAATCGCACCGACTAATAGTTCGAAAGTAAAATGAAAAACCCAAATATTACTAGGTTGCGAGGTAGCAATCTTAAACCATGAAAGGCACCTGTTGGAATCATACGTAAAATGAATGCCCAAATTTACAGCCAAATTATTTCATCGGAGTGGAATTGTATAGCTAGTTCATATAGTTTGTTAAGGCTAAAAAAGATGATGGTGATTTTTTGTTTTCTTTTAGATTATAAATAACAGCCTGCCAAATCTAGGGGGGGGGGGGGGGATGAGAGAAAATGTACATGGAGTTTAACAACAGGAGGTAATAATGATTGAGAAGCAAGTACACCCCGGCAGAAGAGTACGTCAATGACGACAAAAGACATGTGGAATTATAATGGTCTCAACGTCAAGTTTAGCGGTGTAAAACCACTGCTTGATGCTTGAATTTGTCAGATTTACGCTGATTTAGCGCCTCCGGAATGCCGCTACAGAACAAGACGTATATAACCACCTCTTTGCATAGAGAATGCAAAAACGACTGTGTCAAATACAGCGCTGGGTGCAGAAAAGGGGCAGGAAAGAGGCAGGAAAAAAATATTTCATTAAAAAAAATGGATTCACTATTTTTTTGTCCTTGGGGGAAATGAGTTACACCCACAGCACCCAGTGTTCATTAGTGTACATTAAACAGCGGCTCAGCGGTATCCGTCTTTGGTTTCAAAGGTCGAGGGTCCAATTCTCAGCTCAGGCAGTCTGGCATTTAAGTCCAAAAGGCAGCAACGTCAATAGTTTTTGCATCCGTATTTATTTGCATTTCTTGTCACAAGGCCGCCTGGGAGTGAAGCTGCGGTTTTCGCTTCACGGCCCTAAGTCAGTTGATTCGATATCGCCAGAATCTTATTTTACCAAATTGACCCTAAGAGGATAAAGTTTCCAACCTGGGCGAGAATAAGCGTAGAGTTGAGAGGCAAAATTCATAATTTCTTCGTCATTCGGTGTTATGTTGAAGAAATTCATCTTCCTCCCTTTGAAGTTATTTCAGCACTGGTGCTCAACAGAATGAGTTCGCTTGAACCAATAACAGCACGAATGAGGTTTGTTTCACACGTATTTATTATCTAAAGTCCTACAAATCATAGTTTTTTAGCGCCCCTGCGCACTAGGCGAGCAAGTCGTGCGACCAGTGGTCGTCGCGGCCAAAAGACACGGCGACGTGCGCTGCGGCCACGTCTGTTTTCCCTTGATTATTCTCAATCACGTGGCGTAAAATGAATACGTGGCAAGCATTGTCGCCCTGTGGTCGCCTGCACGCCGCGAGGGATCCCAGTGGCCACTGCGGTGGCCAAGTGCGCAGTGGTACATATACCGCAGCGACCTAGTCGCCTAGTGCACGGGGTGCCCTAAGGTACATTATCCAAGAAAGAAATTACGACCACTCGTTCGACGACTGCATGCGGTCGCGACCTAGAACCAGAAATGGAACATAGCGGTAGTACTATGATAGATACTCGTACATCAGGACTCGTACATCAGGTACTCCCTCTTTTATACCACGCCAGGTTTTTAAACACAAATACAGTGATTTTACATTAGTGTATAACAACAACAACAGGCATATTTAAACACTAATACTTAGGCATTGTTGTTCTTGTTGTTGTTTTATCTCGGAGCACTACTTCATGGGTTATCAGCCCCAGAAAGACCAATACGATGAAATTGAACTAATTATAATTATACAGTGTATTACGGGCATTTAACACAAAACGAACAACTGTTTATTCAGTATTCAGACAGAATTTGACATTTTTCATTGTTGGTACCTACTGTTTCTTGAAACCAGAGGCTGTTTCAGAAGTTACATTTAATGGCACGAAATGGCACCCCAAACGAATTTACCAAATTCCTTCCTAATATTGTGTAACCTAACGAAGCAAACAATCTGCATTAAAGACTGGCCTTGTCAGAATACAAGATACGCTAATCTGTGAAAGAAAGATACACTCTGCAGACAACTGCTCCAACTAGGACTCTAACCCAGGTCATCCCACCTATTAGAGGGCTGTGCTCTGGGGCGGATGCTGGCTGCAGATTCCAGTCAAGCTAAGTAGCTGTTCAATCATCCTCAGTGGTGCGTAAAAGCCACACAAACATACAAGGAGGGAATGCAACTTGTTTCTTGGCCTCCTCGCTAGAAGTAATGCAAGCAATAAGCAAAGAATAAATTACAAGTAAGCGGGATGCCCTGGGTGCGTGCCCCAGTGCTGGCAGCTGGCTTTTTTCTTTATCAAATTAATGTGCCACAAGGGGGCGCGGAATTGTATCGACACGGAGTTACGTTAACTCCAGAATTTTCATAAACACTGACCCCTGTGCTGGACCCGGAATTACAGTAAGTCCGGATTCGTAATTTGCTGTAAAAGTGTCTGAAACAATCCGGAATTGTAGTAACACGGAATTGCCCTAACTCTTGTCTTATTTGATAATAATATGGTTGCGGTTTCTGATGTTATACAGTATGTATAGCCGCAGCGAGCGCGGGAGCGCGAGCGAGACAGGGACGTTATTTAATCATCAATAAAATTAGGAGTTACGGTAACTCCGAGTTACTACAATTCCGGACTGTTTCAGACACTTTTAAAACAAATTACGAATCCGGAGTTATTGTAATTCCAGGTCCAACACAGGGGTCAGTGCTTATGAAAATTCTGGGGTTAACGTAACTTCGTGTCGATACAATTCCGGCGCCCCTATTTTAAGTTTATTTTTTGTATTTAAGTGTTTAAAAGGGCATAACAATGTTATTACAATGCACAAGCATAGTTTGCCCTCAATTGGACCTTTTACCAGGTGAAACATTGGCTGAAATTATTACTTTGGCAGTAAAAGGTCACCAACATCTGTCTCTTCTAAGTCTGTAGAAGAAAGTAGAAATAAGCAGCATGAATTTACAGTACTTTATACTTTTTAGAGGATACAGCTGCATTCCTACTTGGACTAGATTTGAAACAAAACTTATTGCATAGATTCTTTGCTCATATATGAAGTGTAGACTGTTTGCGATCTAGAGTCATTGGAGAACTTCACAGGTCTACTGCTTCATGGTGTGAAGGGTAGAGATATTCTAGGATAAGATTCCTCGTAGGACACTGTGAGAAATTGTTACTGACACTGTTGTCGTAATTTTGCCAGTATGCGTTCTTAACTCCATCATAGTTGTGTCTCTTTAATACTGAGAAGTAATGAAATATGTTATAACTATATAAACTTCAATCCTTCAGAAATGCGGGCGTTTTTCTTAAAGGATGGGTTATTGCAGATTTGGGTTGCCACTCCCTGAATTGGGTTATAAAAATCGTCTACATGTTGACGTGAATTCAACCGTAGAAATCATCTACATGTATACCCCAAATTCAGCTAGAGAAATCAACTGCCTATATGGATTGAATTCGGCTATAGAAATAATGCCGACTGAATTAGGCCTAGGCTGTAGAAATCATCGACAGTGAATTCGACTGCAGAAATCGTCTACTATATAGACTGAATTCGGCTGTAGATAGGTTGTAGGCGCAATTAGTAGTACAATTGGTAATGGTTTTTAGCATATAGTTTACCATCTTTTTCGAAATGTTACTCAACTAAATAATGTCTAGCCATAGCGAATGGTTGGATTCGCTACCTTTATACAAATTCGCATACACATAAAGTCTGACCAGTCGCTTCCGCTAGACGGTACGCAGTTGGGCAAACTTTCAAAAACTATCTTTTGGCTGTCAAGGCTGCGCTAAAAATAAGATGAACACCATTACCAATATTGAGCTGCTAGTCGTGACGGCCAGGGAAGTATGAGAGACTACCATGCTTCAGCAGCTATGGGATCTATTCTGGGCCGTTCTGGTCATTATATCGGCCTCCTGCATTGATCGGAGGTTTCAGGTTCGCATCTCGGGATTGCCACACCCTTAACTACACTTCCTTCTCTTTCGAAAATGTCCACTAAGGTTCACAATTGAACCGGTTTAGCTGTACGAGCATTAGTTTGCTTCAATAACTTAAGGCACCAAGAACTTTATTCTAAAAAGACACATAAAGACACAAAATAAATAACAAAGCAACCACCTACCTAGCTGCATTGCAAAGCATTGAGCGACACAAGCAGACACACCATTTTGGTGGTAGTGAAGCACCATAGAGCGAAATGTTGCAAAATCATTTAATTTGTTGGTGGACGAAATTGTAAAAAGAACGAAACCTCCCGGCGAGTCAATTCCCACAAAGACATGTGATAACATGATTTAATTTTCGACTAGTAAATTTCTGGGCTTGGTCACCTGTAAATGAAATACAAATGTCATGGTGACAACAACAACAACGTGAGAAATGACAAATTTCCTCAAGGATACTCACAATAAAAAGCTTAATTATACGATAAAATACACGCAAACGGAATCAGCTGAGTGCTGCTGGCTCTACCGGACCCGCCATCTTGGACATGAAGTCATTTAATCAAAATATTAGATTTTATTAACAGGAAGGTCTTTAAACCATTTAAACCATGCTGCTCAGAATTTCTTAGTGGTGTTCATAAGACGTATTTTATCAACATTGGCGTCGGCTTCCATTTTCAAAGTGATTTTGTCATTTGGTTCCTTATACAGGATTTGGGCTACGCTAACATCCACAAAGCAGAGCTATGTGTTGTTGCATGCTCATTTATCAGATAGTTTTCGCCAATTTTGCATTTGTGGGTAACGAATTACTGATGTAATAACCCCATCTCGATTGCAAATAATTTAGTACGATTCCAGCTTTTTTCGTAGACTTGTATTCTTTTCAATGTGAACGATAATGTAGCCTTTTCCCATTAAGGGTGATGCCCGGTATTTACCTGGTATAGGAGGCCTTGGCATTAGGCAACTTTTTGGTCACAATGTCACCCTAATGTTGATTCCAGCACACCCCAGTAGCTTTTATCTCAGCTAAAGACTGAATTCGGCAGTAGAACATATACACAGCATTTCTGTAGCTTTTCTGAAATCGTAGATACTGAATACGGCAGTAGGACACATCTACAGCATTTCTGAAATCCTCCACAGCTGGAGACCGAATTCGGTAATAGAACAAACAGCATTTCTGAAATCATCCACTGCTGGAAACTGAATTCGGCAGTAGAACATATCTACAACATTTCTATACCTTTTCTGAAATCATTCACAG
>JAHWFP010091553.1:118591-131668 GCA_023313725.1 Lithobius niger | reverse complement strand
AGAACATACCTACAGCATTTTTATAGTTCTGAAATCATCAACAGCTAAAGACTTTCGGCAGCAGAAGATATATACAACATTTCTATCGTTTTTTTTTTAAATCCTCTGCAGCTAGAGACTGAATTCGGCAGTAGAACACAACTACAGCATTTCTATAGCTTTTCTGAAACCCTCACAGCTAGAGTCGGAATTCGGCAGTGGAACATATATATCTACAGCATTTCTATCGGATATCATCCACAGCTAAAGACTGAATTCGGCTAAAGAAAATATCTGCGGCTACAGTTTGCATATGAATAAGTAAAATGTACGTTGAAGGAAGGGGAGGAGGGGGAGGCAAATTTTTCTTCTGTCATTGAGTGGCAGGGTAGGGTTGATTTTTCGTCAGGTCTTAAGGGCGCAGGGGAAGTCATCGAAGTTTACTGGCCTTTTAAAATTTCTCCCCTAAACCTCTCCCCCCCCCCCCCACCACTCCGCCCAACCCTATCGTGATAAATAATGAACGGTCTACCTTAAACTATATAAAAAAAAACGTATAGAACATTGTCCAGCGCTTACTTTACCTTTATCATTTCCTAACCATGATAAGAATCGAAAAATCAAATATTGCAATAAACATTTTGTATTAGTCTAAGAAGCGTTTTGTAAATCCAAGAAATCACCTCTTGGTATCGAAATGAAGTATTGCACAAACAGGAAGTCGTAAATAAATATTACTTGACTCAGTATTTACCGAATGATAAAAGAGTTGATTTCAAATTAAACAGCAAAGAAAGATGGCAAATATAAACGAGAAAGTTCTCGAATTATCTTTATCAAACACGGCCATTGCAGACTTTTACACTGGATTTCACTTCAACTTTTACATGTTAAATGCAACAATAAAATATATTGCATTTTTTCTAATTCATGCTAAATGTTTGCTGTACACCCGGCCCCCCCCCCCCCCCCCAAATTGATTGCAATTGGTGGGAGTTCTTTGCTCAGGTTGTCTGATGACAGTGAAGGGACGGACGTAACCGTTTCTCAATTTTAACATATTAGCACAGCCGGCAGGTAGTGCTTATTAGAGTTCGTTTGCGCACGAGAATTAAAAAAAAAACTGGACAGGTGGCGGCGGCGGCTGCGGCGAGGCCCCAGAATGCAATACTGCAACAATGGTGCAACAATAGGCGAAGCGCACAAGATCGGATTGTAGCTCACGCGAACAAGATGCAACGATGCTCGGGCACGGGGAAAGTAACATTGTCGTGGTAGCTTCGGGTTGCTGCTCCATTAAATATATTCAATCGTTGTCCAGAACCAAAATGAAAAGACCTTGGTTTGCGCTTTAATCTTTCAGTTTTAAACCATACGGTACAAAGTCTATAATTTTAAGGCCTCCAGGCTTCAAAATTGGACGGCCGACATGACTGAACGATTTATTTACTTTTTCAGTGCAGGCTTCGGGAAGCTAGTTGAATTGTTTCCGTGATTGTTTCCTATAATACTGCATCTGCTAGCAACAATGCAGAATCAACTACCCATCAGCTGATATATGCTAACTCTAGACACACGCTAGTGTGTTGCCATCAAATAACAAACATGGGATAAAGCTTGGGCAGAACCTGAACAGAAATACGCATCATTTGTAATGTTTCGTTTTTTCGTAAACAAAACCGTACACATGATAGACCAGATCGTGGCAATTTACAATAAAACGGAAGCGAAAAAAGCCAACAAATTAACTTAGCGAAAAACGGCTTCACCATTTAGAAAAAAAGCATTAGAGTTCGTATCCCCATACTCACAGCTGTGAAGGTATATACACGAATAAAAACGGATTAGAGTTCACTCGAACGCAACGAACTATAATTTGAACTCCAATTCCAGGGAACAAGGATTCTGACATGCCAGTCTCCATGCACGCGTATTCATGTACATCACTAATTAAACAAAAAGGTTGGATACTTCATACAAAATAGAACATACACACGCACATGAAACAGAACAAAAATCTAAAACACATACAAACAGACGCCGTAAACAGCAAAACACCTACAAAGGATGAAAAATACATACACAAAGAGAGGCAATAAAAACTGCCTTAATTAGGAGTATGCTTGTTTCACAAATTATAAATGCACCCAAAATACGCACACAGCCACTCACAGGAAACATACTTCAAATATAAAACAACAAACACAGACAAATATTTAAAAAAGCCTGTACAACACCCAAATTAAGTGCACAATCATACACATGCACGCAAACATAAAACATTTCAAATATAAACTGCGTTCACTTTCTGACATAACCATTGAGCAAAAACAGTCCTTGTTCCCTGGAATTCGAGTTCAAATTATATAGTTCGTTGCGTTCGAGTGAACTCTAATTCGTGTTTATTCGTGTACCTTCACAGCTGTGAGTATGGGCATTACGAGCTCTAATGCTTTTTTTCTAAACGGCGAAACCTTTTTTTGTTCAGTTAATTTGTTTTTAGTGTGGGTAATATCGCATAAATGGAGAATTTTTTTTGTTACGAAGATCAAGTCAAGCTGTTGTCAACGTTATGTATCTGCCACTGTATAACCACTGAGTAAAATCAGTCCTTGTTCTCTGGCATTGGAGTTCAAATTATAGTTCGTTGCGTTCGAGTGAATTCTAATCCGTTTTTATTCCTGTACTTTCGCAGCTGTGAGTATGGGTATACGAGCTCTAATGCTTTTTTCCAAATGGCAAAGTCGATTTTTGTTCAGTTAATGTACATATTAATCCTATTAGTTACGAATTAAATCTGATCCCGGGATCCCTCACGAACTCGTCGTGTACCTAGGGACGTACTTTTCGTCCAGTTGGCCGACTTTCGGCATGCCGGGACTAAAGGGGTTAAAACTTTTTGCGTGTGTGCGGAGAATATCGGATGAAAATGAAAACTTACCAATTACGCAGAGAAAAATTGTCGTGCACTTAAAAGAACACTGAGTTTCTGACCTTCTACGTTTCTTGAAACGTGGATTCTACATTGTTGAATACACAACAGGATTTTACATAAAACGAATGTATGTTAAAATTACATTTCTGCCAGCGCCTTTTTTCTCAATCCTCCACATGAAGTACGGCCCCAAAGGTCTATTTCCTTACCGTTAGCCCATTCCTTGGTAAAAATCCGTTTTAAAATGTGGCGTCTAGGAGATTTTCTGTTGATTAATTGTTAACTATATTTACTGCATCCCACACGTATATGATCCTTTGCGCGCCTGCAATGACCTTGAAGTTTCATCTGTGTGTGCACATGTACTAATTTTAATCATTTGTTAATAATAACTATGAGAACAAAAATCTAAAAGACTAAAACCGGTAAAAATTAAAATTAATTATGCCAATAGATCGCCGAACAAAAATTATAATGAACAAGCCAAAAAAATTATAGACTGTGATTTTAAAATACGAAAATCATTCCGGTTTGTGACGACACAATCTTTAAATGTATGCTTTTTCGTGTACTATTCCCAAAGCCATCGGAGACAGCAGCTACGTTCTCACGCAGCTACCACCCCAGCCGACCTTTGCGCTGGTAAATGCGCGGATGGCGATCAGCGCGTGGCTGTTATAAGGCAGGTGTCCCTTTAAGTACTGACGCAGAACGGATTAATTCTGTGATGACGTGTTTTGGCTTTTGTTGACGTGACAAAACTCCCTTTTACCATCAGATTATGTTCTTAAAATTGTTATTGCAAAGTTGCAAATTAAGGTTTTATGTCAGTTCTTAACTGAAAAGTTTTGAAGGAAACAGAAAGAATGTGAAGGAATGAGAAACAATGTTAAAATTATGCTGTCGTGAAGCACATAATTCATCATCCATTATGCTCGGGGTGGGATGGGGATAGGAATTGGGGGTTTGAGCGCTCTACACAGGGTTCGTACCGGGTCTTGAAATCTGGGGAAAAAAATTACAGGCCTTGAAAAGCCTTAAAATCAAGGCAAAAATACAGAAAGGGTAGAAATTTCCTTAAAATTGTTGTGGACTTGAAATTACCATATGTTTGCTATGGAATACCACCACTTTTCAAAACCTTATGGATTCAGGTTGTAAAGGAAAAAAAATTACGTGTTTGCTAAGTAAATGCCTAGATACAAAAAAAAAATCCAGTACAGTTAAATCGGCGACGATAAATCAGAGTCAATTATAGAATTAAATTAACAAACCTCAAAGTACTCTTGCCTTTATGATAGTCTCTGATGGCTACGTTGGGTTTGTACAGTTACAAAAACTTATGTTACACAGCGCAAATTAACACAAGTATTAACAGCTAGATTTAAGAAAAAAGACTAAATAAACTTTAAATTATGATACCGTTATCGGTACGTTACGTGGCTTTCAAAAATTGAAGTTGGGCCTTGAAAATGCCTGGAAAAGACCTAGAAAAATATTGGCAAAAGGTGTACGAACACTCTCTACGTCATTGCCGGCTGCCCCAAAATGGCGCCTTTCAATTTGCCACACACACCTATTTTGCCTTGTGGAGCTCACAATTTTGCGCTTTGTCGATTTTCGTTTCCTGGCTATGAACCAAGACGTTAATTTTGGCTCTTCAACCGTCTTCAATGCCCTATTGTAATCTTATCATGAATATTTATGTGCACTTGGCAGGGCTTGTTAACCGATGTTGTGACCACAACCCAGATCGTGAACGACGGCCCCGTCATCCTCTCACACTAATGTGGGGCCCAGATGACAGGGCCATCAGGCCAAGGTAAGATTTCGTCAATTTGATAAATAGGACGTTGCAGATGATACGCGCAGCTTTCACAGTGCAAGGATGAAAGATGAGTGTGGAGATGGCTACAAAGCAATAGAGCAGCGTCAAGTGACGTCATATGGCCACAAGAGAGATACCTGCAAGGGGCACTCGATTGAAATGGTGGGTTAAACAACAGCACTTTTAGTCAAGCCAGTGCTTTGAGAGTGGATTTCGTAGGCTTAAAAAACCGTTGTTTTCTCCAATCCCTTATGCTACGAGATTGTAATCGGAAAATAAAGATTTTACTTGCTTAAAAATGTCAGCAACTGCCAACAAATCGACAAAAATCGCGCGTTTAGGCCTAAGAAATCCAGTAATAGCACTGGCTTCAGTAAGACGCTCTTCTTTTCCCCCACCAGTGCACCTTGCAGCTAATCCAGCTATTGGCTCCACCATAGAGTTATATACACTAATACTGCGTCGTGTCACTGCCCTATAGAGTAGTGACATAACGTAGTATTATTGTATATAACTCTATGGTAGAGTCAGTAACTGGGTTAGCTGCAAGGGGCACTGGAGGAGGGAAAGAAGATCGTCTTACTGAGGCCAATACTATTAGACTGGATTTCTTAAGCCTATAACGCGTGATTTTTGTTGTTGGAGAAAACAACGTTTTTTTTTTAAGAAAACCGCTCTCAAAGCACTGTCTTGACTAGAAATGCCGTTGTTTTTTATCATTTTTTTTTCTTCTTCTAAGTCTCCTAAGGCTCTATAAGACTTTCGGATTATAGCCTTTCGACTTTAGGCTCAAAACTGAGTAGAAATTCCCAAATAAAACTCATGGCGCCCTCTATAAACTTAGACGGAACTAAAATAGAAATGAATCTAAGACGTTTCAGAAAGGGTCTCGGTCACAAATTCTCTTCCAACCCTGTAAATACCTGGTATGACTGAGGAACTGTGAGCAACAATTGCAATATTAGCTTGCGTATCGAAATGATACATCGCCGCTCTGGTGAACGAATAAATCATGTGAAGCAAGGATCGACGCTAATTGAGTGAGCGAAGCAAACGATATGGCTTGTATATTTTTAAAAAATTTTTTTATTGTTTGAAGTGAATCCAAAACGTGAACATGTCTTTTTTTTTCTTTTTTTTGCAGGCGGAGGGGAGGAAGGGGCCTTTGTAAGAAATATAGCACTCGACGTAAAAAGTCTTAATCAAGCCCTGGTGGTGAGCAGAGTTGGTACAGGTCACTTTTTTTGACCCGATGACCCACTGATTCGAAATATTCTAGACCCGTGACCCGGTAACCCGATATGACCCAATGAGTTGACAGTGACTAATTAACCACTTACTCACGTTTTATAGAGAAAAATATTGACAGTAGTAGAACTACACAACAGTGTGTACTCAGTTGCACTCCTGAGTTGTAGTGTAACCCAGGAAAGTGCAATGGTTATGATTTTATGACGACTGCTAATTTAAAGGGAGGGTTTTTTTTTTATGCTTCGCAGTTGTAATGAAAATTAAAAAAGTTCCCCCCTACTTCCACCACCTTCATTCATGGGTATATCTCCAAAGGTCACTACACCAGATCGTTCAACTTAAAGGTACATGCCTCCTTGTTAGTTTTCTTGTATGGCTTCGATGCCGGTGGTCGACAGTGGCATGGTGAATTGGTGGTCAGTGCGGTTGGATGGGTCACCGGGTCACGTCAGGTTGTCAGATCACCGGGTTTAGCTCTTTGCTCGGTGACCAGGTGACCAACCATAAAATAGTGATTCCCAAGTGATCCAAATCACCGGTGACGCGATGACCCATACCAACCCGAGACCTTAAGTCTTCCCTGCACTGTTCCAAGGTTTCAACTGCGGCCTTTCGACGGCTTGCCATGATCAATAGGTGTTTCACCTCATGAAATTTCCACACTAAGACTTGGGCATACAAGGTCTTTGTCCGCCCGCTCCTGGAATACGCTACGCCTGTTTGATCGCCGTACCTCTCCAGAGACATCGATTTGATTGAGTCTGTGCAGAGAAGGTTTACTAAGAGCTTTCCTGGGCTACGCAAGGTAAATCACATCGAACGTCTGACTCGAGCGGGACTAGAGCTCCTTGAACTTAGACGCTTACGCTACGATTTAATTCTAAATATAAGATCTTGCGAAATCTGACCACAGTTGATCTTCCTTTTTTCGATTTGGCCCCTTGTTTACATTTTACGCGTGGACATCCCTGGAAGTTGGCAGTAGGTAGTGCGCGACTTGACTGCAGACAAAATTTTTTTTCAGTTCGCAGTTCTAATCTGGAATGCACTGTGTGCTAGTACGGTATGTAATGACTCTGAAGCGGGCTTCAGGCGCGAATTGCTAACTGAGAACCTTGATCGTTTCCTTAAAAGACCAATGTAACGTCTCGCTACTTAATGATTGGTATGGTTTAACCGGCTCGCAACCCTTCTGTGCTGACCGCTTTGGCGGTGATGAATTTTTATTATTGTTTTTTATACATCAGGATTGACAATTGGCTTCGCCAAGCTTTGCGATGCATTATTTTATTATAATATATTAAGAAATATTGACAATGATACCTATCGGCATTTCTCTTCACTTGTCCCTCACGTTTGGCGATGCCATCGGGGACCATTGAGTCCCTGGTAGGTCTAACCTTGGTGGTAAGGCATTCGTGACCCCAAACCTAATTCCATCAACCCTTCCTTTAAAGCCGAGCCATTGTCTTCATTTAAACTTTTTAACTTTTGTAATTCAAAATTCTTAGTTTTATGTTGAATAGCAGTTAGCAAATCTCAGGTCCTTGCCATGCTGATTGCATCTACAACATATTTTATATTTTTTATTTTTATTAATAAGTGTTTTTAAGATTGTACATTGACTAAGGATGTTTTAACCTGCATTTTTATTTCTTTTTCCATCTTTTTATTGTTCCTTTTATTCATGAGCTGCTTCTTTAATTTCGGACTGAGTATAAGAGGAGGATGCGCTCCCTTCTCACTCCCATACAGTTTCTTTGCTGTATAAATGAATTATTTATTATTATTATTATAACCCTGGTGGTGTGAGGATTCTGTCTCGTAGAGATTTTTGGTATTGGGGGGTTTCAGCGCCCTTGGGGAATTGGGGTTGTGTGCAATCAATGCGTACATGTAGGGATTTAGGGTTTTGGGTATTCTGTACCTATGGGGGATTTAGGGTTGTGGGTATTCTGTACCTGCGGGGATTTTGGGTTGTGGGGATTCTGTACACGTAAGGAGTTAAGGTTGAGATGTCAAGTTTATGTACGTGTGGGGATTTTGGGTTGTGGGGATCCCATACCTGTGGGTACATTGATGCGTGGGGACTTCGATTGTGGGGAATGTGAACGACCCGATGTGGAAATTTCATAAGGTCATTCAAAAAATTTGTAATCTCTTTACAAAAAAAAAAACGCACATGATCTTAACTCATTTTGTTACCGGCCTACTCCAGTAAAATGTTGATTTATTACTTCGAATAAAATTGTAGGAATGTTGACACCAATTTTGTGAAAAACGGCGATAAAATTCTACACTTGGTTTATATGCACTTTACATGCAATTTCCGGTAGTTTGCGGGATGTTCAAGCGAAAAGATGAGAAAGGAAACTGAATTTCTATTTTCTGGCTGTAAACTGAATCGGGGACGGTTTTACTTGCAAGCAGAGTCGGATAAAATACTCATGAAAATTTAGACGATCAATGATTTTGCACCTAATTTTTCCAGATTGTACTATTACTACCAGGTATCTTTCTGAATGAGAACTGAATGATCAGTTAACAGCTAAATTCTGATATGAAATTCAAGCGAGGAGTTTTAATGATGTAAAAAGATTACGTGCTGGAGGAAGTCCGGAGTTAATTTGAGACCTTGCCTTCGTGTAAATTGGTGACTTGTCCTGAAAAAAAAATGGTGCATTGTATTTCTCTTGAAAATTGTTCCGGAGAATGGTACGAAATTGGTTCTATACAGTACTAAGAAAAGTAGCGGCACTAGGAATATATTTCAGGAGGTGGGGGTTACATATTTTTTTCATCAGCTTTCTACTAGATAAGGGTAATTCGAAGTCTTATCAAATAATTTCCTCATAAAAAATGCCTGTAAGAATAGCCCTACATCGAGGAAAA
This sequence comes from Lithobius niger, assembly GCA_023313725.1. Lineage (NCBI taxonomy): Eukaryota > Metazoa > Arthropoda > Chilopoda > Lithobiomorpha > Lithobiidae > Lithobius > Lithobius niger. The sequence continues at coordinate 122,783 of JAHWFP010091553.1, read as the reverse complement.
TTTGTATGGGATGGAACTTTAGGAGGGGGGGGGGGGGGGTTAGGAGAGATTTTATAAAATAACAAATAAATATTTATGTAGTTTTTCAGCTATTAAATAAGAAGAAAATCCTACCAGCTCGTTACTGTTATTTTGTAACGTCAGCTTGAATTAGTCGCCGAATTCCTGAACTCAAACTTCCGGTTTAAACTTCCTGTCTACGAAAGTCTCACGTACGGGAGGACGTCGTTATACCCAGTCCCAGTCACCGACTTTTGTGTTTAAGGTAAAACCGTATTTTTTCTACTTTATTAGTTTAAATAAGATATAGAATATAAAATGCGCTATTCGCTTGAGTCTCGTAGGTTTTTAGGTGTATTTAGGTGTGTTTACAAAGTGTCAGTTGCCTATAGTTATCGTACCGTCGGAACGAAAGGTTGCCGAGTCCGGGTTGTACCTTTCCTCCATGGGCGGGGGAAGGGGTGGGGCGGGCTAGCACAGTACGCGAGGTTGTGTTATATTTTTCGTATTAGTGTGGAAAATGACGCAGGTTGCAAATGTGCTATTCGTTTGAGTCTCGTAGGTTTCTAGGTGTATTTAGGTGTATTTACAAGTGTCAGTAACCTAGTTTTCGTAATGTCGGAACGAAAGGTTGCCGGGTTGGGCCATTCCTCCACAGAACGCGAGGTTGGTTTTTTTTCGTGTTAGTACGAAAAATGTCGCGGGTTGCAAATGTGGCTGTTTATGCTGGTTGAATTTGTGTTGTGTACGGTACTTTTGCAAAGTCCGTCATTATACGTCACGTGTTGGAGCCACAGGGGCCCGGTACACAAAACGAGCAGCACCAGGACAACTCATCTTGACCAGGAAGACAAAAAAAAATATTTAAAAAATATTTAAAAACAACCACCACCATTACACACAATACTAACAAGGGGGAAAAACTAGCCTGCGAAAACGAACATCGGGATTTTCAAGTTTAAACACCACCAGTTACGCTATTTTTCGTTCGATTTCTTTCGTTCCAGGTTTCCTACAAACTGCAACACTTTCTATTGTGTACGCGGTTCATCTTGTCCTACAGGCATTTTATGAGCGGTTACGTTTTCCTGGAGGGGGCGGCATTAATCGACGGCCGCCATTGTTTTTGTAACCATCTTGGATATCAACAAGGCACTCTGCCACCAAAAACATACAATTGATTATCTATGTCGTTCTGGGACGAACTCAAGATAGGCCGCGGACACTATAATTCCAGCAGCACCGACAATTCATCCGTTCGTCAATTTTGTTTACAACAACATAAGCCCCCTAACACCGACGTGTAGGCCAAAACACCCCTGAACCAATGGAAGGGGTGCTGTTCAAATTATCGATTTCATCAAAACGAACCACAATTTCGTTGTGACTTTATTTTCCAATTTTGACATACTGTACCTCGTTGGAATCCTAAATTCTTTAGCTTTCCAACCGTTCTATCCGTTTTATCCTAAACATACATGCAAGAGCAGAAACGCGCTCTAATCACTCAACGGACATCGATCTTCGGTATGTGTCAATTTTGGTTTTCTGTTGTAGTTCGGTGAACAAGAAAGACAAAGTAATCTGTTTGGAGTTGATTTGAGCAGTTCTGCCACCTTTCAGAAAAACTATCTTAATGTCAAGATCCTATCAAAATTTCGAAAGTCCAGCTTTTAACAGCAAAAGTGTCCTTAAGCTTAAGATCCTTAAGGACAAAATGGTCCCCGCGGTCCCTAAGGTCCCTGAATCACGTAAAAAGAAGTGAAATTAGAACATTAAAATTGGAAGCTTTTGTCCAATACTATTCGTTTAGTTTCACCATTTTTCACTTTTCGATGGTCCATTTTCTAAAAATGTCTGCCTCCAACAGGGAAGGGGGAAATGAGGGAGAGGGGGGGGGGGGGTGAGCCTTGCGTTTTTTTCAGAAATAAAAAAGCTGTTTTTTATTACACGGGTTTCCTAAAGTTGCTATCTACTATCTGGCCAAGTTTGGTCGAAATATATTGAATAGAAACGGAAAAATTAATAGTTTTAGTTTTGCTGGCGAGAGGACTTCAATCAGATACACGCACAAACGATGTAAACACTTCTAATATTTCGGCATCATTAAAAACATTAGCGATGCCTTCACCAGACATTGAAAAAAAAAAAATGACGTCACATTTTCCCAATCCTGATGCGCCACAATATTATCCACGTCACATTTGGTTGTGTCGTCAAATAGCTACAAAATTATGACATCTACGCATTACTAAATTTTCATTAAAAATTTTATTTAAGTTATTATGCGGTGTAGTTACGAAAATCCCACGAATTACTTACATCAATGTTGTGATGTACTGCACAGAAATTATAATTTTGTAGGTAACTGACGACCACCAGCAGAGATGGAACTGACCCACGGGTCGAATGGGTCACATTTTTATCGTGGGTCAAGACCGTTCACCCACCGACCCACGGTAATCTTACGGTATAATCAGTAGCCTTACTAGTACTTTTAAAAAAATTGTCTTACTCTTTCAGGTATAGTTTCCCCCAGAAGGTTAAAAATCAAAAATAAAGGCATGGAGGGGCGGTTTGAACTCCAGTATCAAATGTTTCGCAACACCAAATATCACGTGCACTTATAGTGTCCGCGGCCCATCTTGAGTTCGCCTTAGAATGAGCACAAATAATCGGTTGTATGTTTTTGGTAGCAGAGTGCCTTGTTGATATCCAAAATAGTTACAAAAACAATGGCGGCCGTCGATTAGAGCCACCCCCCTCCAGGAAGACATACCCAATCAAAAATTACGTGCAGAACTCAAGATATGCCGCGCGCACAATAGAAACTCAAGTGTGGTTACGTTCCTGGTCGATCCTATCAAACCGAATTTTTCACAGAAACGAAACATATGGTCTCGAATTATAGTTTCCGTGATCTTACATGGCACTGAAGTTAGGAAAATAGGTCTGTAATTATTCGGGTCGCCGTGTTTTCCTTTTTGAAAACTGGCACAAACTATAGCCAATGACCAAATGCGAGGTATTTCACCCGTCAGAAAGGAGAGCTAAAAAAATATGTGAGCAAGAGGTTTACAGATTTCATACTGGATTTCTCGGTAAAAAAAAAAAAACGGAATGGCCTTCGTGACCCATCGCATGGCTGGGCTTCGATTTTGTAAGATTTCACCAATCACAGGACGTTCAAAATGGGGACTCGGTTGGTTAATTGTCCATAACTCCATTTGCAACAAATGCTGAATGAAGACTATTCGCCTTATTAAAGAAGTGTGCCTGTAACAAAAGAGTTGTTTATATTTAATGCACGGTGGTGACGTCACGCCAACACATCCCAATGCTAAAAGTGTTCCCTGTTATATACGGTTAATCTGAAAACCCACACACGTGACCGTGGGTTAATTTTGATAATCCACACTTTTTTTGATAATCTAACACTTTTTCCGCGCTCTACACAACCACTGCTCTACCATGTGACAAACTTTGCAAAACTACCGTACACAACACAAAATCAACCAGCACATCCCATTGCAACCAACATAAATAAGCACAGTTGCAAACTGCGACATTTATCGTACTAAAACGAAAAAGAAAAAAAACCTCGCGTAGGCTACTAAGCTAGAACCACACCCATGGAGGAATGGCCCAATCCGCCAACGTTTCGGTCCGACAATACTAAAACTAGGCTACCGACACTTGTAAACACCCCTAAATACACCTAAAAACATATGATACTCAAGCGAACAGCACATTTGTAACCTGGCGACATTTTCCGCACTAACACGAAAAAAAGAAAAAAAACCTCGCGTACGATGCTAGCCCCCTCCCCACCCCCATCCATGAATGAACGGTCCAAGCCGAATCCGACAACCTTTCGTTCCGACGGAACGAAAACTAGCCTACTGACACCTTCTAAAACACACCTGAAAACCTACGAGACTCAAGCGTATAGCGCGTTTTATACGCTATATTTTATTTAAACTAATAAAGTAGAAAAAATACGGTTTTACCTTAAACACAAACGTCGGTGACTGGGACTGGATTTAGGGACGTCCTAGCGTACGTGAGAATTTCGCAGACAGGAAGTTTAAACCGGAAGTTGAGTTCAGGAATTTACGTCATGTTCACAAATAAAATTTTCAAATAAATTTTTTTTTAAATCTCAAATAACTAGATATGTTGGCTCGACGTC
>JAHWFP010091553.1:84269-98558 GCA_023313725.1 Lithobius niger | reverse complement strand
CAGTTTTGCTCTTATGTGGCTTAGTATGGGTCAGTTTTGATCTTACGTGGCTTAGTACGGGTCAGTTTCGATTTATTTGGCTCCCTCTGGGTTAGTTTTAGTCAGGGCAGGACCAAGAAATTATTTAAGGAGGTGCAGAATGGCTTTTTACCCCCCCCCCCCCCCCCCCCAACACAGAATAGGGAGAAAATTATTTAATAGTACATTCCCAAAACTGTCAGGCAGCCTTTTCCCCCTACCCATGTTTTTTTTCCCACTCCCACATTTCGTAATTCCTTACCCTGAAGAAATCCATGTAGGCAGTGCGAACATATGCTATATAATAAGCAAAAAATTAAACGGTGTTGGTTGTGTAGCCCAAATTAGATATAAAGGGAACAAAAAATCTTAGGCCTACTTTACCTGAGCATCTGATATTTACGCCCCTCTTATCTCTGGTGGGAAGCAGCGGTAAACTCCCGTTTCGCCGAATCCCGTTTCGCCAAAAAGAATGCGGATTAACACTCAGCTTTTACCTCAGGGGCCAATCCTGTTTCGCCAAATCTCATTTCGCCAAAACGAATTTGACAAAATTTTACGTAAACGAAACTTAATACGTTATTTCTACGTAATGGGGCTTTAAAAGAAAAGCACTTTAACAAAGACGAGCAGTGGTAGAATAAGACCAATTGATTTATTAGCGTTTTGAAAACTGGCAATACAGATGGAAAACGTGTATTTTAAATATTGTTTATAGAATGCTTGGTCGTCGCTGCGTCAATGCCAAGGTCCTATTTTAAGAATAGTTAGTTATAAACATGATGGTTGCCCTTTCTTAAACAGGAATCCCCGTTTTGTAGAATCCCGTTTCGCAAGGTAGAATCAAAATATTCTTCAAAAATTTAACATTTTAGAAGTTAAAGAGGCATGTCTAATTGGAAGTAATTTTTGATTAGTTGCGGCTTCTGATGTTATGGTTTAGCCACAGCGAGCGCGAGCGAGGCACGTAATTTGAAACAAATTATTCTACAAAACGGGTGTTTGTCAATAAATGGCTGACCATTAGGCTATCATGTTATATAGATGTTCGTGCTTAAATGTTTTAAATGTTTCGTGTGCCTAATATTTACTGAACGGTTTTTGGCGAAACGAGATTTGGCGAAACGGGATTGGCCCCTGAGGCAAAAGCTGTTAATCTGCTTTCTTTTTGGCAAAATGGGATTTGGCGAAACGGGAATTGGCGAAACGAGACGTAACCGAAGCATCAGCAAGACCCAATCTAGGTTTTGATCTTATTTGGCTTAATTAGGGTCAGTTTTCGTCTTATTTGACGGACTTGGTTTGTATCAGTTTCTGCGTTATTTGGTGAAGTTTGGCTATATTGAGCATAATCCATATTTTGCTGAATATCTGGAAAGACAGGTCTCGACACGTTAAGGAGAAAAATCTCGACAAATATCACTTAATTATTTCAATTCTTGGCCTTTTTAGCTCACAATTTAAAAATCAAATTGAACGATTGAGACACGTTGCACAGGCCGGCGCTGTGGCATGTTTTTCGCACAGATTAAGTGACACAGGTAAACTATCTAAGATGTTTATAAGATACACAGTTAATGCGGAGTCAGTCTTGTGCTGAATAATGCTCAGTAATGCTGAATGCGTGGTACCAAAAGACATAAAAATCATATAAAAATGGAAAAATCATGTTTAAATCGTGAAAAATCATGTATAGAACATGTCTTAGTCGTACGTACAATGATTTCACCTCGGTAGACTACCAAACCACGTAATACAATATGAACACACTATGCGCTGGTGTACCAGGTCAGCCACCACTTGACTTGTGTGATGGCAGTGTGACATATTTTGTGTACTTATTGATTCACAAAGTGCACAAACTGAGAGTACATAATTCGAGTGGCGGCAGAACTCGTACACAGTACTACCAGTGCACAGCGTCTTTAGAGTGTAATATCATTAAACCAAGAAAAGGCCGACAAAATTAAACCTATTAACCAGCCAATTGGACGCACTGCCCTCTTGTTTCTTTTCTTGACACTGCTTAAATTAAAAAAAGTAAAACCCAGAGAAACAAATATTTTACAATTTAACTGGTAATCGTTCAGTTGAAAGAAGTAGAACAGCAGATGATTCAGCACCATCTATTGGCAGGAAAACCAAATAAAAACGTAAAAAACTAGAAACCCGTGTTTAAGTTGCGCAATTTTCCCCGGACCTTTTTTTTCCATCCACCGACTCGAAGGGTACGACAAGCGCTGAACTTTCAAAATGTCAAATTTACAAATCCACGCGAACTCTAAAAATTTTCAAATCCTTGAAAATCGGCACAAATTCGCGTGAATCTGAAATTAGAAAGAAATGTGTAAATCTGTAATTCCATACAAATCATTTCAAATTCACGCAAAAATCAGTGCAAAAAAAAATCGGAGCAATCGGAGGCAAAACGGAAAAAAACGGCAAAATATTGATTTAGTGACACGCAGGTAAGACTAGAGAGGCTTAAGATAGATCATTACCTGGCTGATCAAGTTTTATTTTTTAAATCCAACATTCTCTTTTAAAACGTGTTGTCGTTACAAGTGGAGCTAAGAATATAACGCATGGTTTTGTGTTCCGAGAACGTCCGACAAGCGTGATCATCGGCCGTTCAGGCTGAAGCTTCTTCCGTGGTTTACGTTTATTGTAACGAACTGAATACAGTTTGAATCGAACACTGAATAGGTTTTTCAACTTCGGATGTTGCCCACGCACGAGTATTTCGCCTATTTCCGCAGGTATTTGTCCCTATTGCCATGGTTACCACAGCAACGATGCCGCCATTTTTTATTTCAAGTTTCGTCTCCTACGCGAACCAGACAAGTGTTGTCTTCTGGTGCCGTTGGTGGAAGCAGGTCTTATTTTCAGCAAGTTTTCAGAAAAGCGTCACTACCTGTTAATCTACCTTGTTTTTTTTGCCTTACAAATCTTGTAATCTGTACCAATCTCAAAAAAAATCTGAATATCACTTGAAGTCTTCAAATCTTGTCCAGTGATTTGCAAAACCTCGTACGCAATTTCCCGCCTTGTCGGACGCGTCGGGTGGACAAGGATGGAATGGCATTGCTGTCCGAATGGCCATTGGACCACTTTTTACCAGTCGTTCTTTTACTTCCGATTTTGAAGCAATTGTTTACTAACCAAATGAATCATAAACCATTTCTTCTGATGGTTCGCGAATTTACTAAGCAAAAATGTGAACAAAAAAGGAAACGCCCGTCGTATAGCGTTCTGGGACAATGGGTGTTTGTTTATTTATTTTCTTCCTGCAGTTTCACTGTCTCTTCAAAACTGCATTACAGTAATCATGAAGTGCATTAACTTGTGGTAAAGATATCTTGACATTTGGTTAGTGCAGATATCACTGAGCTCTCCATTGGCTGAAGTTGTCTAACCGCTATCTCTTCCCCTCCCCCCTTCAAAATATTATCAGCCTTGCAGTTCATGCGGCTTTGTTCGGAAGGCGGGGCATGCGGTTGCCAGATATACCAGTGTTCATCACTGAAGATCAACTGTGAATTCGAATAAGCAGCGTCGTGGTCCGTGGTTGCAACGGAACATCGACGGACCATGGCAGCGTGAGCCGCTTCAGACTTCCAAGGAGGCCATTGGTTCGGGCTGTACGCCAAACAGCTGCCAGTCCGCTCCTGAATTAAGACACACAATTGTTCATTATTGAAGTTATCCTTCAACTCATTTGCCGTGTAGCTGATGTAATTCTTAGTTGTGGTTCATGAAGTACGTAGGTTGTGGTGAGCTGTTTCACACTTCCAAGGAGACCATTCGTTCAGGCCGCTATGCCAAGTATTTGCCAAACGGTCCCGAGAATTAATATATACAACTGTTCATCGCCCATTTTCCGTCGAACTACGGTGCAATTCGTAGCTTATTCAGGTTCATGTGGTGCGTAGGTTGTTGTGAGCCGTTTCTGACTTCAAAAGGAGACCATTCGTTCGGGTTGTCTAGGCCAAGCAGCTGCCAGTCCGCCCCTGCAGAATTAAGATTTATTATTGTTCATCACCGAAGTTATCCTTCAACCTATTTTCCGTCTAGCTGACGTAATTCTTAGTTGAGATTCATGTGGTACGTAGGTTGTGGTGAGATGTTCCTGACTTCCAAGGAGACCATTCGCACATGCCACTTTGCCAAGTATCTGCCAATTCGCCCATGATCATTAATATTTACAGGTGTTCATCAGTGAAGTTATCTTTTAACCCATTTTTCCTTCGAAATAAAGTGCAATTCGTAGTTCAGGTTCATGTGGTGCGTAGGTTGTGGTGACCCGTTTCTGACTTCTAAGGAGGTCATTGGTTCGGGCTGCTACACCAAGTTGCTGCCAGTCCGCTCCTGAGAATTAAGATACACAATCAATTATTCGTCATCACTGAAGTTATCCTTCAACCTATTTACCGTCTAGCTGACGTAATTCATAGTTGAGTTTCATGTGGTACAGGGGTTGTGGTAAGCTGTTTCTGACTTCCAAAGAAGCCATTCGCACATGCCACTTTTGCCAAGTATCTGCCAATCCACCAATGAGAATTAATATTTACAGGTGTTCATCAGTGAAGTTATCTTTTAACCCAATTTTCCGACGAACTACTAAAAGGTGCAATTCGTAGTTCAGGTTCATGCGGTACGTAGGTTGTGGTGAATTGTTTTAGACTTACAAGGAGGCCCTTCGCACAGGCCGCTTTCCCAAGTATCTGCCAATTCGCCCATGAGAATTAATATTTACAGGTGTTCATCACTGAAGGTATATTTTATCCCATTTTTCCGTTGAACTAAGACGCAATTCGTAGTTCAGGTTCATGTGGTTCGTAGATTGTGGCGAGCCGTCTCAGACTTAGGAGGCCACCATTCAGGCCGCTATGCCTAGCATTTGCCAGTGCGCCTCTGAGAATTAAAATACCAAAGCATTCGTCATACAAGACATCCTTCAACTTATTTCCCGTCAGGCTGTGAGATGCAATTTGGAGTTGAGGTTCATGAGGTACGTAGGTTGCAACGAGCCGCTTCAGACTCCAAGCACTGTTTACTCAGTATCGTACATTCACAGTTGCTTGACACACACACACGTAAGCATACACACACACACACACAGTTCGCTTTGGCCCGTCTCGACACTAAAAACTTGTTTTAACTTTTAAGTCCTTGTTTATCTTTCCAGGTTTTATTCTTCAGCTGACCCCGTTGAGCAAACGCTATGGGTCAACAACTAAGACAAGACACTGGTGTGTCGTGGCGCTTCCTGATTGGTTGAAATCGGGAATCACGTTAGACGCTTGATCTTTAACACGTGCTAAAATCTAATCTGTTGACTTCTTTTAAGTGCTTTTGCTTGTTATTCGCTCAAAATGGGAGTTTAATAGAAACAAGGAGGAAAATATTGTTCGCTTTGTTTTGGGGTAAAATTGCTTGTTTTTTCTGCAATGGAACCGTTCAAGTATTACGTCATCAAGAAGGGGGGGGGGGGGTGCTAGTGTGACGATTGCTGACGAAAGGGGGGGGGGGGCTGGCCAGTTGATGACGTTGGCACAGTTACACCAGTAAAACAAAATTTGAAATGGTGGAAATACGCAAAAGAAAACTGTGGAAATGCAGGGAAAAAGGGAAAACGCCGCTTTTTTGGGGAGTGGGGGGGGGAGGGGGGAAATGACGTAGTACAGATGGAAGTTATTATTTTTTACACTACAGGAAGATCACTCTTATGTGTTTCAGATAGAAACAATCCTGTAATAAAAAAAAAAATAAAGAGAAGTGTGTTGTTGCTTTCAAAATGCCGTTTTCTATAGAAACGTGTAACCAATCCGGACAATACGAAACCAATAAATTTAACAAATTAATTTTCCAAATGACAAAATATTGCCGTATTTGGTCATCTTGAGAAATAAATAAATAAATGAAAATGTAAATTTTCTTGAAACTTTATTGGGGTCTTTACATTTCTTTCAGTATTGTGCCACTCACGTTTTTCGTCTTCACGAACACAGTATTAATATCGAGTTAACTTTTTGGTGGCGCATCAAGTCTTAACGTTATAAATTCATGTATTTCACACGAGTGGTACTGTTATATTGATAAAAAATTTTATCGCGCCAAGTTTTCCTTTCTGTATTGCGTAGATGACCGCAATAAAGCAACATTTGGGTTTTTTTTTTTTTACAAATTTTGCTGCATTATAAGGCACGCATTTCTTGAAGCAGGACTTCATAAGTCATCGTTTTTTAAATTTTTTTTATTGCAAGCTGAAAGCATTTGTGGAGTTCGTGTGTTTCAATAGAGATAAATTAGAGGTGTCATGGTGAGGAGAACGTTAAGAACAACTGTGGGCCATTTCGTTTGTAACCTTTTGTCTGCAAGTTTCTGCAAATCATTTCTCGATCCGCACTTTATCGTGACATAAATTGTTGATTTATGCCTAAAAAGGCATGGTCATCTTTACGTAAACAATAGAAAGTTTAAATTTTCTAAATATTTAGGAAAATGTTGAAAACCAAACAACAACAACAAAAAAACCATGATTAATGGGTTTACAGGCTACGTTTTTATGCCTTGTCCTGAAAGGAAACACTTTCATGGAAACGCAACAGGTGCTACTGGATTAAGACGCATTCAAAGCTCAGCTTTCATCGTTTTCTAAATTCGTTACGAGGATATGTCGTGCAGAGAGTGCCGTGACGTTTCCCGAAAAAGGTTTTACAGCTTTTTTACTTTGGTTTCGTCCTTTATTTTTTACTTTCGTGCTCTTTTATTTTGCTTTCATTCATATTCAGTTATATTGCGCAGAGTATAACAATGAACGAAAGCAAAAAATAGGGAACGAAACGAGAGGCGATTTAGCATGGTGCAGATGGTACGGCAGTCTCCCCCTCCCCTCTTCCTGTCAAACAATTATATTTTTTAAATGATTTTTTATTATAAATTTTAAAAAGAAATGGCGAGAACAGGTCATTTTTACTGTGTGATTGTTTTTCATTATTAAAAAGGAGTCGGGGAGGTAAAGATCTTTAGGGCACAAAATACATTTTCATATGAAAAATTTGGCAGGGCCCCCCCCCCCTCCCCTCCCTCAAAACCAACATAAAAAAGTTGTAATTTACTATACCTTGTATAATTTGCTGTACAAACCTTGGTTATGCTACCAACCAAAGGTTGTTTGATATGAGACACCGTGGTAACAAAGTGGCAGCAAGCAGGCATATGGAGCGCCATTACTGCTTTTATTCAAAACTATATTTCACTAAAAAATTTATTCTCAGTACGCATCGTATTGCAATTCACGTCGCAAAAACATGCATTAAATCCATGCTTCCTAATTTGAAAATTATCACCAATCAAATCGTGCAAAAAAAAAGATGATGAATAATTTTACCGACGCAAGAAAACACGAACTAAAAATCGAATAAGAATCTCGCATGAATAGAATCTCGCAAGCCTTAGGGCACGTTTACGCAACCACTCGCTTTTGCTTTCTCGCAGCTAGAAGCTAGAAATCACCTCAAATTCAAACATGGCGGCGGTTTTATGTCTGCCGCCTCGCAACGAAAACATCAAATAACGTGAGTTCAGAAGTGTTTGGGAAAATTGTTTCGTCATGAGGAATTCTTTATATTATTGGCACAGATTATAATACTGCAAGTATTTACTCAAACGATGTCGGATTTAGCTAATCCATTTAGCGTTGTTACCAAGGCAATGTCACCTCTGCCATCGCGATTGAGTTCTAGCTGCGAGAATACAAAGGCGAGTCGCTGCGTAAACGCGCCATTACATATATGATTATAAGTAGATTAGCTTCAATAATTAAATCACGCAGTTGAGTTGGGCTGTTAGGCAAATTTGTTGTGCGCTGGTTTCGTATCGTCCTCTTGTCGTAACCTCCAATGGCATTCTCCCACATGAATCCGCTGTTAATATTGTGACCCCTACAGTGAAGATCTGAACTGCTTTAGACGAGATTTCCCTTCCTTTCCCTTTCATTTCCGCAAGACACTTTGTTGTAGACACTGACTCTTTACCTGCGGGATGGTGTGCACATTTTGCATTTCCAAGTTTTCCTTTCCAAGACTGGTTTTCAAAATGCCGCGACATTTAAAGTCCTTCAGGTTTCGAAGTAGGTAAAAATAAAATCCAATGAAAAAAATCCAAGAAAGAATCCAGAGGAAAAAAAAAATCCAAAGGAAATAAAATCCAAAGAAAAAATCGAAAGGAAAAATAAAATCCACGGAATAATAATCCAATACCATTTTTGTATTTCATTTTATTTTTTTCGCATTTTATTAATGTAAGTTTATTTCGTACTTCGTTGTTAGGCTACGAAACTCGTTCAAAGCTGTCTGGTGCTTTTTTTTTTTAGTCTTAAACTTCCTTTCTTCCCCAACACAATCCTCTATTTGATTCCTTGAAAATCACAATATATTCCCGGTTTTTCAGCATGCCAATGATAATCTGTCGGAATTCCTTACTTTTCAAGTCCTGGAAAATAAATTGTCTCCCTGAATCAGACTTTCCAGCTTTTACAGCTATAGCGTACCAACCTTTTAATATACTCGTAAAGTACATCTCTCATCTAGAAGTTAGTTGCTAGTGCAGTGCGATAGCAAAAGTGTTCTGACGGTTGCCATGGAACAGAATATTTTGTGGATACCTATCTATGATATCGTTTGGTTATATGCGCGCAATCGAATAATCTGTAGCATAAAGAAATCTCTTTGAAGAAACAATTGTCTCAGTAACTTCTGCACTCTCCTTACTGACGGTTTCATTACGAATCGGCAGTCAGTCGAAACCGACGATGTGTGAAAATTTCAGGTTTTTTTTTAGCTTTTAGCTGTGAAAGACCATTGTGGAAATATGCTATGAAAGTCGTTTCCCCACACTATTTCCACCTCACCATTCCCCTCCTACTAATTTTTACCTGCAAACATTTATTGTTGTCCAACTTGTAGGCTTTGCAGTCAGCGACTCCGTTGGTCCAAGCCAGTACTGCATGCGTTTCCAATACTGATTTTCCCCCCCGCTTTTTCACTGACATCATTTCTCCGTTTTTTGCTTTAAAAATATAACACTAAGCTAAAAAAAAAAAAATTACATTGGATTTTCTTTCCGTGAATTTTTTTCTTTGGATTTTATTTCTTTGGATTTTATTTCCTCTGGATTTCTTCTCTCTGGATTTTTATTTCTGGAATTTTTTTCGTGAATTTTTTTTATGGATATTTTCCCCCGTTTACCCCAGATTTCACACACCTCCACCGCATGTGAGCTTTGCACGTCTTTTGCAATACGTAGCCTACTACATGTATCCATCGAAGTACATTTTCTTTTTCCCTCGCACTTACTAATTTCATTTTGACGGCACAGGTGCTGAATGTAGCGTCAATAACAGGCTTCTTCTGCCTCAAATGACATCGGTGTTAGTGAGGGTTCACCCACGTTTCGTTGACTCCCGGTTCGCCGACCGCAAGAAATAAAAAGTTCATTCGCAGGTAGCTAAAAACATAAGACTTACTTGACCACCTTAAGAAATAATTATTTGCCACAATTTGTAGCTCAGTTACTTAAACAGTGGCGCAACAATTTAAGGTGAACCTTATTTTGATGAGAAGCTGCCAATGAAAAAAAAATGTATTGCCATATTGCACGATGCGCTACGATTTGAACATGCCCCGTTTCTTTTTTTTTCTCTTCCTGAGACGATGTAGGCTACCTAAATGAACAAAATAACAACACTTTGGATTCGTGCTCCCTACAAAAAATTCTTCGAGATGAGAAGGGCCCTGTGTGTCTCGTACTCTTGTCGAGAGTAGTGCCGCCAGCCAACTCCAGCCGGGGGGGGGGGGGGAGGTCGCAATAATGCCTCGACAGGGGGGCAAAGAACATTTTTGGCAGTTCGCAGTATTAAACTTCATTGTATCATTCGTTGACTTCTATGCTGCGAATTTCATTTTTTAACAAACAAATAACAACAAACATCTACTAACCTTGAAACGTTCTATGAAAAAAATTGGCGAATAGGTGTCCTTTTTTAACACCAGTTTTCTAATCGAAATGTCTTACTTTCTAATTTAATGTCATTGCTTAATGAGTCGTACAATTGTTTGTGCGTTGACGTCACTAAAGTAACTTGAGAGTCGGCGAACGGGATCATATCGTTTCGTAAATTCGGCGAAACGGGAGTCGGCGAAACGAGAGTGTACCGTTAGGGAGCTAGTCCATTAGTTAATATTCAACAACTTCCCCGCCCCGTAATATTGTCCATTCCACAGTGGTACTGTGCGATAGGGTAGTCCGCACATCCGCAAAACGTGCTGTGGTAGGGGAGTCCGCCCAATTAAATCGTAACGACCAATAAGAAAACATTATGACTGAATGGGATATTTTTTCCGGGGATATGTTCCTAGATTCCTCAGATGAGTTCCCCCTTTCCTGTGACCTGCGTCCCAACAGTATTTTTACGATTCATGAACTATAGAAGTCCCCCAGGTGTATGGGTTCATGCAGAAGTGAGACCTATTGTTTTTGAAACGGCGCAGCACTTCCGCATTACGAACGGATTTTATCAGAACAAAAGGGTTTTCCATCCACTGTCCGATTTTAGGGTCATCTTACACAACAGCGATGGTTTGTCACTGTATTTTCGTGTAATGAACACGTTACAAACAAAACGAAAACTTACACAGCCATCAAAATACACTGTTCGAAAGTACTCATTAAAAAAAGTTCATGTGTTCCGTGCTTCGGATTTTTTCTTCTTATTAAGTTCGTTTGAAGTATCAGAAATAAAAGATATTTGTTGGATTTCGTTGTAGTTTGGTAACTGAGTAATTACAGAAAGAAGTCGCAAGGAAATCTAGGGGAAAAAAGCAACGGGAAAAAACCTGGAAAAAAGCCTCGGAAAATAAAGCACAGAAAAAAAAAGCTGTAGAAAAAAAACCGATGAGAAAATTGCGGAAAAAATTTGATGGAAGATAACAAAAATACTACCTAAATATAGTTATGTGCGTGCGTAGTAATGAACAATGCACGTAGCTAGAAATCTCACCAGATACAGATATGTCTGGCATGCTAATACATAAGCAAGGCAAGCTGTCGCCGTTATTCTGAACAAAACCAAGAATTATACCCCTTCCACAATGGGTGAAAAGTCCGGACCCGCCCCGAGTCAACCCCAGACACGAGCCTGATCTTTCCTCACTGGACTCCGACT
The DNA here is from genome assembly GCA_023313725.1 of Lithobius niger. Lineage (NCBI taxonomy): Eukaryota > Metazoa > Arthropoda > Chilopoda > Lithobiomorpha > Lithobiidae > Lithobius > Lithobius niger. Next base: position 87,313 of record JAHWFP010091553.1, on the reverse strand, counting down.
CAGGTCCGGACCCGACCCCGACTTTCAAGTCCTGCTCGAAGTCGGGACTTGAGACACGACTTCGACCCCGTGTTTCAGTGTGGAAAGGGTGTTTCAGTGCGGGCCCGCGCTTTAGGGAAACGGTTTGACTCTTGGAGCGCTGATAAACGATAGCGAGATTGAGGGAAAGCAGTAGGAGGGTAGGGAAGAAGGAACAACGACAGCGCCGAAAATGTTGTAACGAGAGAAAGATTAACTAATGTCGGGACCTTTGACGCTATTTTGGGGGTCAGTGAAGAAAGGATGGAAGAGTGCCGGGTTTTCCTATGGGTACAAGTCGGGGCCCAAACCCCAAACGCGGTGTTCGGGGTCCAGTGTGGAAGCACTATTATTTTGTATATTTTATACACCTTATTCATTTTATTGATGGTTTGGAGGAAGGGGGAAAGCAATATAATCCGCCAAAAAATGTAAAAATTTGTGCAGAGAAATATCGAAATAGCTTTGGTGTTTCAAAATCAAGTTCTCTTTTAATTATCCAAAGTCGACCAAATTCCATCCCCCTTTCAGAAGTTACGGAATTTGTAGAAAATTTATGATTTTCAAACTCTTCGCCCCCCGCCCGGGCGCCCGCTCCCGCTTTACAGGAAACTCGTAATTTCACGAATTTGTCTTTTAATGATTCAATGTCACCGACCAAACTGAGTACGATTTTTTCTCCCCCCCCCCCCCCCCCCACCATTTGGGAGAAAAAACTTTGCAGGAAACTTTTCCTTTAATGATTCCAAAGGAGATTAAGTTAACCATGATCGAACAGCTAATGAATGATGACTACACACATAACTACATTTAGGCAGCATTTTTATTTTTTTTTATTTTAGTTTTTTGTGTTTTTTTCCTATCGGCTCTTTTCCCGCGGCTATTTTTCCATCAGCTTTTTTTGCAGTGCTTTTTCCTTTTTTTCTTCCTACTGTTGTATCACAACCTTACGGGAATAGCTTGCTTTTCGTGTTCCATTACTGTTTTGAACATTTTTCACGGACTTTTTTTCTCGGACGTTTTTTTCCGCGCACCTTTTTTACGCGAACCTTTTTTCCGCCCACAGCCGTAAACATCAAGCGACTTATTTCTTGTTTGTTTACTATATAAACGAGAGGCACTGTTTATCCATTTTTTTCATGCGTTGTGTTTTTTAAAACCCTCTGTTTACGTTAGTCTAGGACGGCTAACGATTACGATTACAAATCAAGTTTCATATCACAGTTCTTTTCATTGTGGTGCGAATACATGACGGTTGTCACTCCGTCAAGTTGACCAGCAACAAACTATTTTTAAAACTTTTATTATCTTCTAGTTCAACAAACCGTTGCGAAATAACGCGCTAAACAAATTTCTTCTTATTAGCAGACGCCCGAGGAGCCGCGGAATAATAAAAACAACAACAAAAAAAGCCGCTGTACGATTTACAACTAAACCGACGCAACGCAAGCAACAAAGTAGAGTGCAGAACGAGTTGAACGAATGGATACAAGTTTCTCCTCTAGTCGGAAAATTCATTCATTCACAGAATCCAACTCCTCCAGAGTGTACGAGCGCCGCTCTAGACACGTGATGACGATGACGTCATTCCCGCAACGACGCGTCACGTTTATCTTCCATATTTGGGAATGGAATCCGTGACGTCACCCGGTCTGGCCGCGGGACAAGCCGAGGCAACCAGAGAGTCTAGCGTGTTTTCTTTCATTCATAAACGTAGCGCGGCGCAGGCAGGTTCATTGAGCAAGTTGGTGCAACCGCCGCTGGTTGTAGCCGTCGCGCTGCTATCGCCATTGTAAAAGAAAAACTCCTCCCCCAACGCGGGCCCCCCAAGACAAGTTTTGTGGACCGGTTCGTTTCCATTGCTTTAGCGCTCTTCGTACGGAGCGGCGGTGTGGGCTGTTAGCCGCGTGTTGTTGGGCCCCGAGTTTTGTTGTTTACTCCCATTTTACATTGGACCAAACGATTACTCCTGAATTTACGTATACATATCGGTGGTGTGCACGCCCTCTATCGCCCTATCCTGGCCACTCGAGGATGGATAACGGACCATGTGTAATGACAGACAACGATGTGTTCGACGATGATCAGATAGTGCCCGATTGTAGTATTCCTCCGAAAAACGAGCCGGGAACTGAAGGAATTGCCGCCGAGGTTAGGCAGTCACAGGTAAGACCGATAGCTAAGATTACCACAGTTATCGATGTTCGTTGTAGGCGTTGTTGGGTGTAGTGGGTGTTTTCGTTGTCCAGATCTGCTTTCTCCTAATTTGATTTTTTTTTGTGTGTGTTTGATTTACACGGATGGAACATCTTAACAACGTTTAGTTTTATGTTTTTTTTTTTTTAATATTTAATTTTATGCTTTCAAATGAAGGGTTTACCAGATCACGGCTCCCACCAACCTGGAAAACTCAGGGAATTTAAAACTACGTTTTAAACTCAGGGAACTCAGGAAAACTGAGTTTTACAAAAAACCTGAAAAACTCAGGGAAAAAAAATAAGATTTTAAATAATGTATTTCCATCTAAAAGCTTAAGCCTTTTTAACACAAACTAGTAAAACGTGTGAAAAAAAATTCCTACATAAAATTACGTTAAAATACATAGCGTGGAAAATGGCTTCATCTGCTCTGGGAAATCTGGAAAACTCAGGGGAAATTGATTTCAGTATATTAGTGGAACCCTGCAGATGTACACTACAGTCTATAATTTTGATATTCATACTAGTTTCTCCCCCCTACCCCCTTACAAAAAAAAAATAATAATTTCGGGACACTTGAAAGTTTGACACACTAACTTTGTGACACTGTCAATATGTGGTGACTGATATGTATCAGGGATGGTCAGTTAAGGTGGACAAATTTACAAAAAAAAATATTTGTTTTCGATGTTTTCCCCCTTAAAATCAGCCAATTGGGGTAAATCTAGGTCGCTGTTTATGAAAATGATGGTTTTTTCGGCGCGGCCCCCAATGGAGGGACCGAAAATTTGGATTTGTACACGTGTGTCTGTTACAGGAGCAATTAGC
>JAHWFP010091553.1:63022-84259 GCA_023313725.1 Lithobius niger | reverse complement strand
CGAAAATTTGGATTTGTACACGTGTGTCTGTTACAGGAGCAATTAGCGCTTGAACTTATTTTTTTTAAACGTTTTGTTATGGGATCGTCTCAATAACTTAAACAAATTCAGAAATAAAAATAAAAAAAAGTAAACATGTAGCAAGGCTGTCTACTGTTGAATCAAACATTTTTAACAGACGCTACATCCCCAACGATTGTCGAACTTTTTGTAGCTTATAACATTAGCATAGCTTACTTGCTACTTACTTGTCTATGCTTGCTACATTTACCGGTAGGATAAAGTGAGTGACTACCAGAAAAAGCTAGGTATTCTTCACATTCGCTGTTTTCTGTGGTCAGGGGGTTTGCGGAACCCCGGTTTGTCCTTCCCATTGCTGGTACGCGGACACATAGGCACCGGAGACGATGGCACCCAATTAAGGCACTGGACAAATAGGCACTACAGACGTAGAGACACCGGATAGATAGGCACCAAGTTTATAAATTTTTTTTTTTAAGTGGGATGGATTGTCCTCAAATTGAAGTGTGGGGAGAGAAAAAAAGTTTGCCTTAAAATGATCGAAGCGTTCAAAACTGCTTACGATTTGTTGGCATCTCTGATGGTATCTGTTGGCCGCAGCGAGTGAGACAGCGTAATTTGAAACATTATACATTCACCACAAAAATTTTGAAAAAATGCGAAACTTTTTTCTTCCCCACCGATCCCACACGAATAAGTGCCCCAGACTGAAAACAAACGATACAGACTTTGAGGGCAATCCATCCCAATCAAAAAATAAATAAATAAAAACAACTTGGTGCCTTTTTGTCCGGGTGTGTATATGTCGGAGTGCCTGAATTGGGGTACCTATGAGTCCTACATCCCCATTGCTACACCTTCTACGTGTGAAACCTTTAAAATTGAGCTGCTTATTCTGTCAGTTTGCGAATACTAGTTTGTGTTAGAGGTAAGACTAAAAGATATGCGTAAGAAGGACTAATGTAAGTCTTTTTATGCACGCAATCATCGAAATTCGATCTAAAATGCTTTAAGGTCAGAAATTATAAACTAACCTTGTTACAGCCCCACCCCCAACTCCTGAGGGGGGGGGGAGGCTGTAACTAGGTTATTTATGATTTCTGAGACCGTAAAGTATTTAGGGGTGGGCCTCAATTTTGCCAGGGGTATTAATAGGCGATGTATGGTATTATTAAACCGGTAAGATCAAGCGAAGCCTAATTTGCCGTACATCTTCTCCCCTTTAGTTTCACCGTAGATTTAATTTAAAGAGTGTTAATTTTTTTGAATAAAACTACCACACTGCGACAATTCTATTGTTTTAAATACATCGGTAGATGAACTTCAAACCTGGGTACAGAGGTTCAAAGAGCTCGGTAGACGGTTAAATAGCAAAGACAAACATTACCCGGTTTAGGACGAAATGAAAAGACGTGTTTAGGCGATTGTGGTTCTGCGCAAAGGGGAATTCTAACGCGTTGGGCGATCTGTAATTCAATCTTTGTGCCACATATTACGTACATGCTAACATACCTTATACTGCTTACTATCCCTACCATGTGCTTGCACTACGTTGCGTGGCAGCAACTGTAGTGGCTTAACTGTAATTTGTAAAAGTATTATTATGATTTTTATCGCGGGAATTTGACGACGGTTCGGGACTACAAAAAACGCAGATAGAAATCATTACCACAATCCGGTGTGTGTGTAGGTAGGTATTTGTACTGAAACCAAAACACGTTGCTTTCGTTGTGTTTCTCGCGATGTTGCGTTTGTGCTTGGTCCAAGCACAAACGCAACACCGCGAGAAATACTACGAAAGCAACGTGTTTTGGTTTCAGTACAAATACCTACCTACACACACACCGGATTGTGGTAATGATTTCTATCTCGCGAATTGGTGAATGTTGTTGCGTTGTTGTCCGATTGCTTCCGCTTCTCCTTCACCGTACCTTAAGCTGCCCGACGTTTGGTTACTTGGAGGAACGCTGTTTGCAAGCGTCGTTTATTTTCCCCCCTCGTGTGGCCTTGGCTGTTTCTTGCTTCAGAGGAATGCGCGCGGCGCGGTAGTTTAGGGCGAACCTCGTTATAAGGAAATAGCGGGGAAAATCCGTTCGGTCGCGGTCTGCTGAACGAGTCAACTCGCCAATTCAACGTTTGTTTTTTTTGATTGTGTTGTTCGCTTCTTACTTTTAATAAGGCACAGTCCAGCAACCAGGATTGTTTTGTGCTTTATTTCTTAGACGCAGTTTCAGGCTTAAAACTCTAAATAAAACGCAAAAATCCTTTACTGTGCCCACAGGGACTTGTCACAAAATACGAATGCCGGTCTATTCGTATTTTGTGACGAGTCCCTGTGACTGTGACTAGGTTTTGATTAAATCTACTAAATTTTGGGTTAGTGATTTACATTGTCACAGTACCTGGTATTTTTAAACAGTCGAAAAACCTTGTGCTCTACCGGATTTTACAGTTTGCCCAAAAGTTAGGAAAATCGAGCTTTTGACACTTTTTACGAGATTAGATGGCGCTGTGAAGAAAAAGTGACAATTCGGTGAATTTGTATTTGCATGATTCCCCCCCCCCCCAAAAAAAAAAACATTCGAAGGCAAAACTAGATCGTCAGAAAAAGGAAAACGGCATTCACCTTGCTGCTGAGTTTCCGTTTTGATAGGCAACGTCATTTAAGGGCAACTACTTTTTTCTACGCCTAATTAAAAAATAGTCTTATATTCAGCAAATGATTTTTTTAAACGTGCATATTTGTGGGCATTAGTCATTCATTTTTCATACCTTAGTCATCCAACAACTTACAATGCAAAACTCTTAAAGCGTAGCTAACAAATTCCAGCTACTAACACTTAGTCACCGTAGTCTGACGTAAGTTGCTTTTCTAACACTTGATAATTTCCATAATGGCAGCCAAACATGCACGTATTAGTCCTAAGAGATGTGTGTACTTAGTGGCAAAAATTTATAGGTAAAAAACCCGGAATAACAAACTAAAACTCATAAAACAATAGAGAAATAAACAAACAAAGAGAAATAGGATGTTGGCGTTGGTTTACACAGCGTTGCGTTGCGCGAAACGGATTTGCCCGTGATGTTGCTTAGGTTTAACACTGAACGACCCCTGATTCCTAGCCCTTAGGCTCTAGGTCGCGACTTCAATTTTGTGAATATCTTCTCCGCTGATGTTGTGACGATCGTTTCGTCACGTAGGCCATGATGGTCGAAAGTTTCCGTGATGACGCCGTAAACGAAAAGGGAAAAAAAAAAAATAATGATAAATTGTCGATGTACTAATCCGTATTTTAAATTCTCGTTGAAAGGTACATTGTCGCGAAGAGAGAGTCGTTCCATTGTACCTTGTTTCATTGTAACCATTAACAAAAACCGCTGAAAAATAATTTGAAGGGGGGGGGGGGGGGAGATATTTCGTTTTTTGTTGTAATGTTTTTTCGTGTTGCTGGTTACGTTAAGTTTAAGTTAGATGAATTGCCTTGACTCGAATTTCACCAGGCAGGGTGGGCTACGAGTTTCACGAGGGACCGACTTTCATTACAATTGTTTTAACGCATCCTCCTCCTCTCCCTCCGGATTTTCTTCCCCCCTCTGGGGCTGTTGAAATGTCTAAATGGTTGAGCCTATATCTAAAATATCTGAATTCGTCGAAAATGAAGTAGGCTACGTATGTCTAAACAGGGAGGTAATTCTTCCTATTTGCATCCGTGTTCGTCTTTTTTGAAGCTTCGCAAGCCATTGCTTTAAAACCACTAAAAACCAAGAAACGATCAATGTGTGCCTCCTTTTCTCACCTGAGGCGACTGTCATTAGTGCTAAATCGTGAAAAATCATAGCGCAGAGGGAAAGGGGCGGTTAATACTTGACATATTTTTCATGGTTCCCGTTTCACCTCCCGATATTATATCGGAGTCGGGACGGATGGAGAATTTTTATGAGAAATTGTTAGGATCTTTACCATGCCACAATCGGCATGAGCACGAGCGCAGTTCCAGTGATATTCCTTCCTGAATGAACTGGGTTGGTGTGGGATAATTGGAATACGAATTGGATTTATGAAATATTTCAATTCAGATGAACTTAATTTCGATCTAAGGAAGCGCTATGGATTCATGGCTGAAGATAACGAGATAACTGTTAAAAGCACCGTAAAAATTTGAAAAAGTCCATTTTGTTTAATCTTTGTCGGAACTCTGTTGCAAGACTACGCCATCTGGTGGTAAAGAAGGTCACTAAATCTACGAAATCATTTCAATTTCTCTGGTTAAACTGTAAAATCCTGTATTAAACAAGATGGAAAACCAAATGGACTCGAGAAGGGTTAAATAGATATGGATGCAAACCTATTTACGTTGCCCTTTTGACTTAAAATATAGTCAGACTACTGCTGAGCCACGTCATTATGAACCCACGGCCGTCATTGAATCAAAGGCCGTGGGTTCAATTCCCTGGTAAGGCATTCTGACATTTAAGTCCAAAAGGCAACGTAAAGTGGGTACGCAATTTAAATTATTCTATTTGTATATTGAGTGTTTAGAGAACGACTTATTGTATTACAAGAGTATAAATCTCCTACATTACTCTTGATTTTCTCCGTAAAAAAACAACAAAAAACTAATCTGGTGTTTTCAGGGTTACCTTAATAGGAAATCTCACATTCCAAGGATTATTGTTAATCCCGGATTAGTGAATTGTAGATTGATCGAATCGAAGACGTCGTGTGAATTTGATCTCCTTTCTTCATCCAAGGCCAAGTATTCTGAAGTAGGTCGCAAGAGTGTGTCTGATCACGTGAACCCGACTCTGAGCGACAGATGAATCGTCCTTCGACATGTTGTTGACAGGTGCTAAAAAGGACTTTAGCCGTAACTGATAGCGCCTTGGTTCGCAGACGCTAATTGCAGCCTGCAAATGTGAATGTGCAGTCTTGACGCAGTTTATTATAGCATGCACTGTGTAAATTGCATCAATTCGGCCAATAAACAGTAAAACGGCAAACGTACTGGCATTGTGCGAACACAACATGTACGAAACTGATAAAGAAAGAAACGACAACTGCCCCGACGGGACTCGAACCCAGGACATCGCGAGGGGTTCGACAAAGCTAGAAATCTTGTACACCCAAGATTTGGATTTATAAATCCGCTGAAAAATCTTGTGTAAATCGTTCAAATCTTGTAATAAATCTGGCGTAAATTATTTATTACTTACAACTTTTGTAAAATCTTTAAATCCCAGCAAATCTTCATGTAAATCTTTAAATCTCCTGTGAATCCGCATCAATCTTGCAAAACTTCACATAAATCATTAAATCTTTAGTAAATTTTTAAATCCCAGCAAATCTGTGTAAATCTGCAAACCTTTATGTGAATCTTTCAATCTTCTGCAAATCCGTGTAAATCTTGCTAAACTTCATGTAAATCGTTAAATTGTACTTACATCTTTTGTGAATCTTTAAATCCCAGTAAATCTCTGTAGAAGATTTACAGATTTGGAAATCTCGTACAATTTTTTGTCTTTGTTGAACCCGTCATCGGGATATCGGCTTCCTAGTCTTTCTTTCTCAGATTAGTGTCAGCTATCTTGCATTTTCACAAAGCCGGTCTCGCTGTCTTGTTCTTTGGCCAATTTCACGCTAGCGTTGGTGGTTATTGAAAGCAGTTATTTTGTAAACTGGGCATGTAACCGAGATCTGAAATCACAAGTATTCGGGAGAAAGTGAGACGTTACAATGTATGTGTTTTCCACTGTGTTATAAATTTTAATTTAGAATACGTTTCGTAACCCCTTCGCCTGAATATTTCCCTGTGCTCCTCTAAGATGATTTATGCTCAGTACTCTTCAAACTAATCCAATACAGATGTCTACGAATATGTGAACATTTCTGCCACTATGCGTTTGATTTGATGTATAAATGTTAAAAGAACCAACCGCCTTGTTTCAAAATGTGCAATTTGCATTAAAGTTTTTATTACCCTTTGCAGGCTAATTATTTTCTGTATTCTTAACGCTAAAAGAACTCACTTGGGTATAGCGTATATTACGGCGAAAGGCTGTGTGTTGTTCGGGAGCACTAGCCTTATAGATCTGGCCCGCTCCTGGTAAAACTCGTTGTCCTGCTCGGTGATATTCGAGCCAAGGCAACTGACCGAACCTAGCCTATAACACGAAAAAAAACAGGATTACGGCTTCAGTAAACGCAGACTTTCGTTGTGGAATGCGACCTCGTTGGTAACCACCATTTTCGTATTTTTCGTAGAAGTTCTAGCTAGTTGTACCTATCTACCTACCTTGAGTTGTACCCACGAAGATAATCACCCTTCCGTCTCGCGTACCCTTCGAAAACATTGGTGAGGGGTTCCCGACCAAATCCGCTTTGGCTTGTCTACGGTCCAACGAACGCTACTTGAATCGTCCATCTCCCACCAAAACCCCTCTTTCTCTTCCATCTTATCCCACCCCCTCGTCGGTCTTATCTCTCCCTCCCCCCCGCCCGTCTTAGTTTGTGGAGGTTTTTACCTTTTCATTCTAGAATTCCCTCCGGGTTTTTGGCGTTGTTTTGGGCCACCCGTCGTTTCAGTCGTTTATTTTACACAGGATCCCTGTAGGCAGAAAACTCTGGGATCGTGTCTCGAGTGAAAATGAGGACCCAAGACTTTCGCAAGGAAGGGTCATTTAACTACGGGTCCTTCTCGTGTTTGGGTTGTTGGCTTGGTTTCCCTTTACATCCATTCATTCTCGTTGGTTTGTAAAACCCGAGTGGACGCTAGAACACCCATGTGTTGGACAGGTCAGACAGGATAGGTAACGTTACGTTTGTCTGTCTGGTTACTAGGTACCTGTCCACGCTTAGAAAGGAGTCTAGAAATACGAATACAGGCTGAAGACAAGAATCCAGCAGGCTAGCCTATTCAGGGAACCTGGTGAAATAGAAATTTTCTTTATAAATACTTCTGTGTTTGATACCTAAAAGTTCGTTCAATCATAAAATTTATGAAATTTCGGTAAAAAACCTGGAACTTAACCTCAACTACTTTGGAAAACTCAAGGAAGGTATTTCAGTGGTTTGGGGGGGGGGGGGGAACCCTGCTACTTCAGTTTCAGGATCCCCATCTTGTCAATTTGTGTAACTTCATGCTTTCCACTTCAGATCAATTTCAGAATGGCGTTAAAAAAAATGTTTTACCACTCGGCTGTTCTTGTTCGCTGTGCTAGGATCCAAGTTGTTGACGTTTTGGCATAGGTAGTACGTATATTCAAGCACAAAGTAGTGTTACGTCTCAGAAGGGTCGTTTAATGAAGAAGCAAAAAACGTTCTCGCTGTTTTTAAGTTCCTTCAGTCTAGGGCAGACATTGGCAGTTTTACAGAACTTAATTTGGTGTTGGTACCAGTAGAGTAATATATTAACGGGGGAAAAAAGCGAAACAACCTAATAAGTCTACATTGTAATAAGCTACGGAAGAAAGTAAAAGAGCCGGAAGTAGTCGACTGGCACCTTACCAAACTTGTGCAAGCATGGTGGCAGGTAGCCTAGCCGCTGGCTTCTTGCCCGACTGGCTACAATGTGGCATACCATGCTGTAAGCGTATCATCATCCGTTGGTTTGGGCAGTAAGGCAGTTTGGCGTTTACAAAATAAGATTCTGGAATCGTATCTCGAGCAGGGTTGACACACGAGCTTTTAAAGCTCTTCTCTTCTTCTAATTTTTATTTCAATGGAGACGGTATTTTCACGCTTTTTAGAACCTTTCTGCCTTTTTTTTTTTACTTTATTTTTCAAATTTGTCCTGTCGCATTACGTATTATCTTAATTCGAGTCGCCCTGATAGATGGTAAAATTTGTTGTGGTTTGGAATAAACAGTATTTTTTTTTTGGGGGGGGGGATTTTAATTTTCCTAAAAATCTTTTACCGGGGGAAGGTGGGGGAACTATGGCCCGTGCCCCTATAGCTTTGTTTTTTTTTTTTGCTTGGGTGCTTGCTTTATTTCCTCAAATATCATTTGGCAACCCTGACACTCAGATCGCCAGAACGTAGTAGTTGAATATATTCTGATGTCGTGCCAGTTGGGCACTAACGACTGGTTAGGGGGTCAGGGACGACCGATTTTCAAGTTAATAGTTATTCTCCTTGAAAAACGAAAATTGGACACGAACTGGGGGGTGGGTGGGGGGGTTATGATTGGGGAGGCAGTCAGTGAAACCGACTGCGTTCTTATTCCCTCCCCCATTCGTTTCAAATGTCAATCAGGATAAGCGCATGTCTCTTTTTCGAAATGAGGTCGCCTATTTGCAACTAAAATTTTGCCCCCAGCGTCCCGATATGATTGCTACTGTCTCCATGGTGATGAGTGAGGGGGTAGAGATGGGTGGATGGATACATGTGCCAATTATGACGTCAACTGTAAATGTTTGGCTTGTGCTCATTGCATTTAATGATAACTGTATGGAAAAATACCAACCTAATTTTTGGAGGGGTAAATACACCGATCAGTTGGATCGTGATGGAAGTGTCTGCGTGTTGCGGTTTTTCGGTGTCGAAATTACCTGGAACTAATCGTCCATTATTGAAGGACAACAATGGGAGGGTATTGGATTTAGGGGGGATGGATCAGTCACCTCATGCACTGCATATTCAAAGGTGATTGACAGCTATTTTAAATTAAACACTGAATTCGAAGAATCTATTTTTAGGTTTTGAAATGAATTGATATTGTGTTTCATTATTCAGTAATCACGCAAGTCGCAGCGAATGGCGAAGGTACCTTGTCGTGACTACAATGCTGCCTGAATGTCTCTCTCTACCCTTTTGATATCGTTTGTGAAAATCTATGCATTCGTATAATCCGTGACAATAGGATAAGGAATGCCTTCCAACGAAACAATTTTCTCCATCTTCTTCGATGTCACATTATTGGAAGTTTCGATATGAATGCATCAGTTAATTAGACCTTAAAATTTTTTAGTAGATCCTCTTATGATCAGTGTCTGCAGGAGTGGAGATTGTTTTTAGCATTTGTGTACGTTCACACAAAAATGCGCAACCGCCCCAGAACAGTCGTGACTGTAAAACTAAGGTTGTGTTTTTGATGAAAGTAACCTACTGAACAAACAAAAAAAAAAATAATCAATATAAAAATGAAGCAATTCTTTTTACCTGCATCCTGTCTAATGGCCTGCTACATTTTTAAAACTGCCCCCTTCCCCCCCCCCCCCCCCCCCGTGTTCGAAAACAAAAATCAAATTTTGGCAAAAATTATCATTTATTAAAATAGGCATTATCTCTGCAAACACGTACATACATGATAGCTACAAACCAGAAAAGAACATGGGGAAATAAAGTATTTAAATGAAAAAAAGTCAGATTTAAATTAAAAAAAAAATTGATATTTTTTTGTTTGGAAAATTCACGATATTTATCCACCCTGAACCCCCCACCGTAGCAACACAACGAAGTATCATGCTGACTGGGGGGGGGGGGCGGGGCTGCGTTTCACTATTTGGGTAATTTTTCCAATCTTTCCGGAAATCTGCCCTGACCTGCAAACCATCTTTCTACGTTGGTTTCGGTTATAATGCTGAATGAGAAGCTTTGTTGCAGAGCTTCACTATTTGGGTTGATTTTCAAATATTTCCGTAAATATTTCCAGACCTGTAAACTATATACCTACCTTGGTATCGGGTATAAACTTTTTTTCCACCGGGGATTATCACTAACTCTGTTCGTTTTCGGGCTGTGATAAGCTGGGCGCTCCAGAACTGCCACCAGGATAACGATCATATTTATGATTAGAAAGTTGTGCAGGGTAGAAAGGATTTTAATGGAACAACATTATTAATGACTTCTGTGAGATTTGGCCGACTGGTTTTTGTTGGGGGATTACCATTACATAGACCGAGGGTACACGTAGGTTTCTTACGTCGCTTCATCTTACGTCGCTTTACCTTACGTCGATGTAGTGCTTAGAGCGCTTTAACAACCTCCGTGTACCCACCTAAAACCATTTCAAGTCGCTTTATCTCAAACCACCTCGATACGTCGACGTAAGGAGTTGAAGCGCTTTAACAACCTACGTGTACCCACCTAAAACCCATTTTCTACGTCGCTCTAAGGATTGCTTCCCTTTGATTGGTTGAAATGAGCGCGATGAAACGTCACGAAACTAGGACGGCCACATGTCACTTCGTTAAAACGAAGTCGAAAGCCAGCTGGCTGAATGGGGACTTCGCAATAAAGAGGGGTTTGCTTGATGGGGGGATTAGATAAACGCGACGCAGGAACCCCCGCTGTCGTTTTAACTCACTTCAACTACAACCTCCGTGTAACCACCTCTCTCCTAAAGCGATGTGAGTTCAAGTCGACGTAACGTAAAGCGACGTAAGATGAAGCGACGTAAGAAACCTACGTGTACCCTCGGTCATACTCTGTCTGGCCGGCAAATAGCTCGATCATGATCTGTGAAGATTGTCATTCACCCTTTCCCTTCGACCGCGAACTGTTTGTCTCACCACGAAATCCACGGCTTTTTCTGAAAATCCCCTCCGTCATCAATTACAACCGAACCAATTTTTCAGTCTTATCAAAACTAGCGCTCGTACTCTTCAAAAACCCACTGCGACCGAACAGATAAGTACCTCCGAAAAGAACCGAATGTGTTGTGTGAGGTGATGGGGTAAGAAGGGTGGTTATTTTTTTTGGTGGGGGAATTGGGGAAGGGAGGTGTTCGTTTTCCCGACGGTAGCGCCACCAACAAGTGCATAGTTCGTTGTCCGTCCCCCCTCCCGAGCCCTCTCCTCTCCCCTCCCCCCTCGCCGATTACGGCTCCTTTTGACACCATCGGTGCTTCACGGTCCGGTGACCAAGCTGGTCTCTCTGGTTCAACTGGGTCATGGAATGCCTCCCCAGCCCCCCTTTCCCTACCCGAAGTTTCCCAAGCCCATTGAGATGCTCCATCTCCCCTAGACTTTATACTTGGATGGGTATTGGTAAATCGTAAATCCCCCTCCCTCCCTCCCTTCCAGTACTCCTCCTTTCCCCCCTTCTCTCTCGCCTTCCCCCAACTTCTAAGAATCTATTTCCGGTGAACAAACAGTCGAGACCTTTAACAATACGTCCGTCGGCTTCTCTTCCGTCTTTCTCGCCCCAAGAAAAATAGAGATCAGTGAGTACGTATCCAGTACTGCGCATGCGTTACTTTGCAGACCATTGTTATTTAGCGACGACGATGTCTATCGACGACGGCCGGGCAAAACGAATCTGTCTCCAGACCGAGGGACAGACGGATTGCCGCTCCCCCTCAAACCTCTTGTCCTTTTTTAAAAAGTGTTTTATTTAACTTTTTTACGTTTGTACATTCGTTCATTTTGTGTTGGCGATAACTATGTCAACTTACGCAGTTAATGTATACCACACGTCATAGCTTTTTGCTGTGACGTGCGTGACTGGGCTAGTCCAATCAGACGGCCAAACAGCCGTTGTTCTCGTTCGTCATTGGCTAACTCATGGTGACGTCACGGCAAACAGCCGTTGCGCATGGTTAGAATACTCATATCTTGCTGGTTTTAGGGGCCGCTCAGAATTCTAAGGCGGGGGAGGCGGACCAATACACATTTTTCGTTTCCCTTCATGGGGAGAGGAATTAACATTTTTCAGTGAGTAAAGGGAAAGGCCAAAGTTTTTCAGGATCTTTTGCCCATTTTGTTAAAAATGCTCATCACAATTCATTGAACAATCCCTCAGAAACTTAAAAATAGCTTCAGCTTTCGGGGCTGTCGAACCCGCTGTAAACAGGAAAGGTACACCTTAAAAATGGTTGTTGATTACTGTAGCAGTTCCCCAGTCATTAAGGTGTAACAGTCTTTTTCCAAATATCTGCAACGCGTGGTAGTAGCAGCATGCCTTGCAAAAGATCTACCGGATTGTTTGAATAGCACTGACAGTGAAGAATTCACACTGGTAGCTTCACACCCACTTCTGCAGGCCGGTCCATCCATCAGCGTTTTATTTAACCACAGGATTTTTTCTGATACTCACCCACTTTCTGGCACTAGGGTGTGTTTGTTCCTTTCCAAGTGAGGTGTATCCCTTTAAAAATTCCGAGAGAGGTTGAAAAATCGGACTACTGCTTATTTTGGAGGCTCTGTGATTTTTTTCTGCTTTTAACAGTTGAAAATTCTTGAAAAAAAGTGCGAAAAAACCATAATATTACGAATTAGAAAGAAAAACGAACTCGTTTCTTGTTAACGGTAAGATTTAGCATGCGCTTTTAAAAAAAAAAATTATTTTATTTCCAGCGAAAACGCTTTTTTTTTTTTTAGCTTTATTACAGCCTTTTTATTCATTTCTCAAATTGTCTCTATGGTTTCGCGCAGTGGAGCGTCCTGGGGAGGGTTTCCGAGTTGCACGGAAAATCCCTCCGAAGGTTTGAGGGGCGCATTTATTTTTGTAACATTTTTTTAATTTTAATTGACAAGTGCAGTGAGTACTTACCAGAATATGCCCCAAAGTACACTGAAATGGTCTAGCTTGTGAGCTCAGACCCGCTGTGGCATTCGTATTGCTGTGAAATACTTGGAGCGTCGCAAGACGAACTACTGTGGAATCATTTACCAAAAATATTTTCATTAAACAAGAACAAAAGTCAGCGGTTCGAAAGCGATCAGATACCACCATAGTTCTAATTTTGACCGTGTAACCCGTACGAAAATTCAGTCCCAAGAAGAAAAAAATTAACTAACCAGGGTAGGTAAGTGGATTAAGGTGAAATAAATGCAAATTAGCGAAGCTTCACTAAAAACGAATCTGTTTTTAATTTGTTTTCACTGATACACCTGCCTCAATGCAGTCAGAACTGTGGGACGAGGTGGAGTGGGGGGGGGGGGGGGATTTTAATACTTCCCCAAGCAGAACTGCCGGAAGAGTGAAACTCTGGGTGTGCCATTAATCTACATGCACGAAAATGTCCGTGCATCAAAATATGACAAAATTTTTTTAGACTAAGATTACATAACTTGGGACCGTATTGTCATAAGTGGCCCTCAATTTGTGACCAGCCTATTAATTTTTCTTTTCAACTTGGGGAATTTTTTAACCTGAGACCAAATTGTTGTATGTGATCTTTTTTGTTGAGACCGAATTGTCTGGCACCCGCTGGTGGAGTTGGCCGCGTTCCCCCAGACTACCTTGTTGAAAGGATACTGGGAATATCTGTAGGAAACACCCTGGTGTACAAATAAAATCCTGCCTGCACATTATCGTAATTCAAAAATTTGCTAAATTTTGTTGATTTTTTTTTAGGCTCAAATTTTTTTCTAAACCAACTTGGTGGGGGAATCCCCCAAACTCACTGCCCTGGCCGCTTTATTTTGTTGGATCGCTTGCTTTTCTTTCCGAAAATGTGGCAATCCAGAAAGGACCAAAAATGAGCTTTCTGAAAGATTTCAGATGCCAGGCTGTTCTTGAAGTGGTTAGTCTATGTGAAACCTTACTGGTGCCCTCAACTGTTGCATTAGTCGATGGGATTAACTTGTCAAAAGAGCTTGACGTTTGATGTCGCGACTTCAAACAGCCGAAAAGCTTGACGGGAATCCTTAACAAGTTTTGTTGTGGCGAGATATCACGATTTTTGGGCTCCGGATTGACATGATCCATTTTTGTTTCTTATCAATTAGGTAAAAAGCTGAAAATCCAGTTTTAAGGTCTTTTTTTTTGGGGGGGGGGCCCCGCCGGTTACGTGTGTCTACGTTTGTCGAGAAGTCCACACACACAACTCTCATTATTTACCAATGGAAAAAGCAACAATTCTTCGTTCGTGCTGTTGTCGCCTTGCTGCGGACTCAGATCTTAGTGTTCTTTGTTGTAAGCAAAATATTATTGTATCCTGGCATTTTTGGGAGGAAATGGGCCTTGTGGTGCCTCGTGCTCACGTCGATTGTGGCATGTCAACAATCCTGGGTTTTCCGATTGGATTTCTCCAGCTCAATTGTTCCTCTCATCGTCGTGGGGCAGATAACCCAGTTTGGACTCATACTCCTTAAAAAGCAAAGCAAAATACTGTTTGTTACCCTGCTCTTAAAATAGTACCGAGATTGTTAATTTTGAATTTACGCTTCCCCGGTTTCCTTAAAGGCACATAACTCCCTCCGGTATTTGTTAACGTTTTTCTCGATACATTACCGGAAATAGTTTTATATGAACTCATTTACCTTTTATTTGATCGTCTAAGGGTACGATCCCGATGACAAATGTGGCGCGTGTACGCTAGTAAGCTTCTTTTTTACCGCTCGGTCCGAGGAGTATCTCACTCCCGCCAGAAAGCTTCTCGGGCGTTCTTGGGCTACTTTTAACGGTGACGTCACGCGATGTTTACACGCCTAGTCTGTGACGTAGTGATTCTTCGTGCACTTCAAGTCACGTGACTTGCCGCTTTTGAGCGAAAGCCAAGTGAGATAGTAGCTGCCTTTCTCGAGGTACGCAGCTTCAATCCCAGTTAACCTTGTTCTGAGCTTATCAGGAGAAATGGCGTGATGAACGCATTTATCTATTCCACCAAGTAGATTTGCTACCGAATCGGTAAAGGAAAGGACAAAACGAGAATTGGATCAACAATTAGGTTTATCCTATGTTTACCGCAAGAAACTAGGATTAAAGAAGGGGTGGGGCAGGGGCTTCGGGATTCTGACGTGGTGATGGCCAAAACAAAGGCGGAGAAGAAATTAAATTGCGGATTGAGTTTCAGACGTAAATTCTCGTAGCAGACATAAGGCCTAAGGAAAAAAAAAACGTTTAGCTGCAGTACCAATTAAATTATAATTAGGGTCGGTCGGGAGAAGGTTTTTTTTTTTTTTTTTTTGATGGTAAGATACATAATGACCGGTCCCTAAGCATGCCTCCTTGAAATCGCCAATAAATTAATATACGTAACATAATCGGCAACGATAGGACGTAAATTTCGACATCAACACATAATAAAGACCCCAGAATCTTTTATTTGGTCAACTTTGTTCAAATAAAACAAACGTTTGGGTATTTTACCGCAGCAACAGACAGGAGACATTGATGATCATAACGTGCAAGTCATCTGCGCCAGTGTTTGTTTACCTCTAGTCGCTCCATCTTTGCCTTTTAGCATTTGTACGATGTGTCGCATGGCGCGGCTCCGAAATGAGTATGATCTAGCGTCGGATGTGACGTCATGCTTGTTTCACAGAGCAATGCGCGCCGCGGTCGTGTGAACTATATTTTAGCGCAGTTGACGTATGAGTAAAGCGGCCAGGACGGAGGGATTTATGTGCCTTTAAGTAAGCTACAGCAACATCAACAATCGCCTAGGCTCGTTACTAATAGAGTCCTCCAGCAGAGGCGTTGTAATGGTTCCCATTTGGTCGTGATGACACACAGGCAAACCAACAAGATAACAGAATTCAGAGAGCGTTTGGTTTTCGAAGGAAAGGCAGTTAAAAATTATCCACAACAATAATATTCCCGACTTAGTCCAAAAACGCTGCATTGTAGCTTGAATTTTAAACATTCAATGAGAACGTGTCGATCGTCAATTTTGTCGGAAAATGAAAGAAAGGATAAAAAAAATAAAATAATAAAACGTAACGAGGTCAAGTCCGTGTTCGGAAGGGGATTTGGGTTGTTTTTTCTTGGCTTGACACGGCTTAGTCCCCCCATGGCCCTCGCACGTGCTGTCAGGGCGACCCCTTGGCCCTTTCAAGGTGCTTTTCCTTTCCCACACTTGCGATTCCCCCCGTTCATCAATGGACTCGGCTTCACCGGAAGAATGTCTTTGTAGGGACGAAACCCGCCTGGCAGCGGACAAACCGGATTAGCCCTGTCCAGATTCAAAATAGAGAAGAGAGGGGTGGAAAAAATAAAATCGGAAATATTGGGTGGCCCTGCCGATGTACGAAAACGATATTGTTATTGAGTGCTGGCCCTGCACTTTGGTATTTGCCTGTATCTGTAGGAAGCCAGCTTGTATGTGCAGCACGACTGATTAAAGCTCTTCGTTCAATGCTCTCAGCAAGCCTTGACCACAGGATGTCAAGGCTTGCTGAGATACGTTGAACGAAGAGCTTTGTAAAACGCTAACGATATGTAATCTTTATGTCTGTATGTAGAACAATCAGGGTTGCCACATGCGCTTTTCTTGCTTTTTATTTAATTGCCGGTGAAAACAATTTTTTTGAGCTTTAAAAGCCTTTGCTTTATTGCATATTTTTTTTTTCAAATTGTTCTATGGAATCACGCAGTGGTGCAACCTGGGAGGTTTCCTAGTTGCACGAAAACCTTTTGGGTTTACGAGGAGAGCACTTCTTTTTTTATTTTGTAATATTTGTCTGTTTGAATTTTCAAGTGTAGTGACTTCTCACCCACCAGAGGCCAGAAATGGTCCCAAAATGCGTAAAATGCATTAGCCCCGGACCCCACTGGGAGCTCACAGCCCTCCTCCAGACGCCCTAGCTGTAAGGAAAGGGGGATCTAAATTATTTATGTAAAACCTCAAGTTACCCTGGTAAATAATAAACAAACGAATAGAAATTATCCATCGTATGTATATGTTCTTCGTATAGACGTTGTTAATGTTCAATGCAAAGAAAAAAATTGCTAAATTTGTAAAAAATAAATGTACTATTTTTTTTTTTTGCCCTAATTTTACAAAATCAGGTTGGTAGAGGAATCTCCCAGACCTGCAGCCCTAAACGCTTTTTTTCCTCTATTGCCCCCCCTCCCCCCCCCAAAATGGGGGTGGCTACTCTGACAACAATGTAATATTTCGAGTTACTGTGGAAACCACTGTAAAGCTCAACGCTGGTTTTGAGTTGTTTACTCTTGTATTCACCATCATACCCCAATTGTTGTTAATATTCGGCTAAATTATCAGAATTCTTTCCCCCAACTTCCCTCAAGCCCTAATTTGAGCTGTCATGTCGCAAATTTTCATAATTTTCGTTCCTCACCACTGCACCACTGGTTACGGAAAACTCTGTAAACCCTTAACCAGACAGAAGAACATTTGAAGCGAAGTGTTGCGTTGCGTTACTACGTGCCTACGAGGTCAAAATTGCTTTACTCAAACAAAAATGCGGCGTTTATCAACACATTTTGACGTCTTTCGTACACTATCCTGCATCGCGATGCAACCGAGAGCAGCCAATCTCGAGGTCGCAGTCAACCTGTAAAAACCTATATTTTAATTTCGACCCTATATTCTTGCTAAAATATCCTATAAAAAACCTACATTTTTTGAATTGCAATCGTATTTACCTTTTATTTATTAAACGAAATTTGCGCCTTTACATGGAGTCCGAACCCAGGGGACTGAAAACCAGGCAAATTGATAAGAAAGAAATCAACTAAATTATGCGAAGCGAGGATCAACGCCATCAGAGTGAGCGAAGCGAATTGTTATTGTAATAAAGAAGAGTAAACACGATGATAATTCATCACGATGGTAATTTACCTTCCTAAATGGAGCACAATGCTATCAACGATGACGTCTGGAAAAAATACTGGAATTTAAAGGCAATTTTGAGAGTGTAACTGTGCAAAAATTGGTTGCAAGTTAGCCGTGAAAAGCCTTGAAAGTGGTTCCCTCTGTTATTTACGACAGACACTGACAACTGACTACTGTAAATGCTTTTTTTATTATTATTAATTTTCACCAAATTTTATTCTGACTTCCGGTTTTGTTGGAGGAAGCACTTGCCCACTGTAGTAGGGGTACTGTCGGAAAGCTACAGTCTGGAGTTTTTCTTTTTTTTTAATTTAAAGCGTCGGTTAGTGACAGTAGGCTACACCACTATAATTGCAAATATTAAAGGTGCCTGCTTCCGTATTGGCTTTTCCTTTGTGACTCAAATTTACAATTTTAGGTCAGACGTGCGTAAATAAAATGTTCCAAACTCATTCAATTTTCCTGTTTTTTTTTTCCCCTTATGAGACAGTTTTGTTACAGTAACTCAAACCAATGTAATTGTTGGAAAAGATATTTGAGCGTATGACACGAAAAAAGGACATGGTATGTCCATTTAACTGACCGACCGAGAGCGAACTATTTTGCACCTCAGTTAGCCTACTCGGCTGAGCGAAAGAAGTTCAATACATTAGTCTACTTTCTGTATTGTCATTTCCACGTAATACAACAGTTCTTGAATATGACGCCAGCGAACGAATCCAACACCGATCTGGATAGCTTTGCCACCACACGCGAGATTTGCTGTAGAATTGACAAACGAAGCGACCGAATTGTCTCAAAAATATGTGTCAGATTGGCAGTAATACAGGTTCCCGCAAACCTGGAAAATTCAGGGAATTTAAATTACGTTTGAAACTCTGGGAACACTGAGGGAATTCTCACAATTTTCACACAAAAAAAAACCTGGAAAACTCAAAGAAACAAATCCAGAATTTAGGCCCCATGTTCTTCTGTGTTGACCCTAAAAGTTCGTAAAATTTGGCTACTCTTTTACACTAAGTGAACCGTAAAAAAAGTAGAACTGGTAAGATGTGGAAAAATTTCCTTCCTGAAAGGTTTGGTAAATAACCTATAAATTAAACTCAATTACTTTTTTTTATCAATTGCAATTATTTTCTGCATTCTACATGCTAAAGAACTTCATTATGGTAGCCTACCTATATTATGGTAAAAAGCTTTGCATTGTTCATGTAGTGCTCGGAGCGACTAGCCTTATATATCGGGTTCCCACACCACCACTGCTAATAATCGGTTTAGCCATCCAACAGAATACCCCGAACGTCTCTGAAAATATTTGAGTTACTGTCGGAATTTCATGTTAGAAGTTCTCCATTTCATACACCAAAGAAAACTTCATTGTCGTGAAATTTCAATCAACTTGGAACAAAATTGTGAACATTATCGTGTCCTAAACAGCCAAACACACTGTCAGACAACCAGACACACAAAATATTCGACTTCGTTCATTCAGCCAATAAATATGTTGCACATTTTACGTCCTAACAAAATTTCCTCATGCACAGGTTTTGAACTTTGGTTTAATGCTTTTGCACGTCAATTTTATACTTTTGTGCTTGGATTTAACACTTTTGTACTTCAATTTAACGTTACAGTAGTGGATTTAAAATCAACATTTTTTACTTTGAAGTTAACACACTTGCACTTTAATTTAACACTTACGCACTTGGAATTTAAGTATTGAAACAAACTCTTAGAACTGTTTAATTTGTTAATGACTAAATAAACTTACGTAAAAACAAAATTATGAAATTATAAAAAAATGAAGAAACAAAATTATACGATTATAAAACATTACAGTCTACAAAATCACAAGGAAAAAACAAAATTACGAGAATTGGCTTTGCTTTGTTAATGTCGTGCTCGGAGCCACTAGCCTTATATATCGGGTTCCCATACCACCACTGCTAAAAATCAATTCAGCCATCCAACAGAATATCCCGAACATGTCTGAAGATATTTGCGTTATTGTAGGAAATAAAATTACTGTAGGAAACAAATTACGAAAAAGGTATAGGAATGCAGTATGTATTTACTGGGCGGAATAATTTCAATAGAATGCACAATTGCGTGAACCATTAACATTCCACTCTTAAAGTATCTAATCGAAACCTAGAGTTTCAGCCATACAAGCATTAATTGCTTCGGCTGACATAAGGCTCGTCAAAATTATTATATAAAAAAAAAAAAGTTGGTTAGCTACATTAGTTAGCTACATTAGTCTTCCAGGCGAAAATGCAGTAGTTTGCATTACTGGTGGCTAGCTGGTTGTGACATTAAATTTTAAATGAACAGAAGTCATTTCAGCGCTTAATTTCACGTACTTAAGTGTTAAATTCAACTATATGTGTGTTAAATCCCAAAACAAGAGTGTTAATTTGAAATTCACTAAAGTTAAATTGAAGTACAAAAACGTTGATCCAAGTAAGTGAAATTGATACACAAAAGCGTTAAACCAACGTTCAAAACTTGTGAATTTGTTCTCACTACTACCAAGAATTTATAGAGTTGGGGAGGAGAATTAGTGAATGATACCCCCCCCCCCCTACTGAAACGTCTTAGATTCATTCCTATTAGTTCCGTTTAAGTTTATAGAGGGCGCCATGATTTTCATGTGGGAATTTCTACTCAGTTTTCGACCTAAAATTAGACTAAATTAAACGAAACTAGTTTGTATTTAATTATTATTTAGTTAATTGTAATTTAGTTTACTTTAAATTTGGGCTGAAAAAATATAAAAAATTGCCAGATGGAACACGTGGCGCCCTCTGAAAACTCGGATGGAACTGATAGGAATGAATGTAACACGTTTCAGTAGAACTCTTTATGGAGTTACAAAATCTCCTCCCCAACCATATAAATTCTTACCACTACTTAGTCCCACTCAAAAGTTGCGGTTCTGGTTTCAAGTGGTTCTAAGTATTCAACAGGCATTGAATGCCCACCGCCAACGCCTTCTCTACGTCTCTTGGGTCCCTATTGCGTAACAGCCATTCCCAGCGTCCTCTCTCTTGCGAAGTAAAGTTACAACTTTCAACCCTATCCTATTCTTGTGTGCTGAAACTTTTCTATAGACTCTTGCTCTCTCTCTCTCTTGGTTTTTTAGGGCCGGTTTCACTTCCTGCAGGTTGCAGGGGGTTGTCTTCCGGGCGAGTTTTAGAGCAACCGGTCTGGGTGGTTTACAGGTGTGGGTATACGTGTGGAGAGAGAGAACAACAAAGAAAATGTACGAGCAATAAGTTGCTAAGCAACGAAGAGGGAGAGTATAATAGAGATGAAATTTAAGGTGGTTCCTTCCTGCGTATTCTGGTCGTTTCCAGAAGGTAGCATTGGTTATTATTATTATCGAACCGGGAATACGTTTTTTTCCATCACTAAATAACCGAAACTATACTTCATTCCAGCTCATTTTCTAGGTGCGTTTTACTACTCTCGTTTTAGTTTCGTTTTTGTTTAGTTTCGTTTCTCCATTTTTTTTAAATAATGCATTAACTTAACGAATAGTAATTAAATTGTGTACTCTTCATCAATTTTTGTGCATTAAATTTAATAAAAATCTGTCGCATTAGTAGGCACATTGGTTATTTTACGCTAGAAAAGGTTTTTATCAGCGCGCCATTGCAATTTTTAACAACGCTGCAGAGTAGGACGTAACCTAGTTTGTGGTAAAAAATGCAGGGAAAACATCCCCTATGGGTGGGGGGGGGGGGG
>JAHWFP010091553.1:19039-61006 GCA_023313725.1 Lithobius niger | reverse complement strand
CAGAACGTCAGGGAAAATTCAAACTAAGCAGAAAGTCAGGGACAATTTTCAGAGCGGTAGCCCCACAACCATTAAAAATATTATATGATGATGCAGGTACTGTATTAAGTTTAGTAGTTAAATTATGACGCCAAAGGTCAAGGAAATGTGGAAAATCTGGTCAGGGAAAACCTGGAAAAGTCAGGGAAGTTCAAACCAAAAATTGTGTACGGACCCTGACAAAATCCTCCATTTTACATTTTCAGTAACTGATTTCATCACAAATCGCTACTGGTCTGGCAGCCTACAGCTTTTTTTTTTTTTTAATTTGCATCGTTCGTTCATGGTCAATCAATCCACTTAAGAGCCTCCGTGGTTACATAATGCGAGGGGGGGGGGGGGTGGCGGTTAAGGAGGTCCATTTCGCCCCATCTGCCTCGTTCTTGTTTCACTCTCGACTCGTTTTTGCGCCAAGCTGAACATGATCTCCGAGAGAAAGGCGGGAGGCCTGGGAATTTATCCAGCCCGCCCTCACTGATCTCTAGTCATCATAACTGAATCAACGTTCTCTTACTCACTCGGTGGCCTATTGCGTGGTGTGTTTTTTTTTTTTTTTTTTTATTGAAGGGGAGAGGGAGATTAAAGGGTGATTCGTCGCGCGCACATGTGGGATTAATTAATAACCCAATTGATGTTGTTAGATTTATTGAATGATAAACTCACTCTCAGATTAAAATCTAGTTTCAAAATAATGTGTTGAGCACGTTACGTTACAAGTGTCCTAGAGCTTGGTGCTGGAGCTTTTATTAAATCTGGATGCTTCAGGATAGAAAATAACACTCCAAGTGCGAATAAAAATGGTATCTCGGTGCGATTAAACTATTGTGTGCTCGGCTTCATCTTTAGTCCTGTGAGTATTTTATGAGCGGCCACGTCTTCCTGGAAGGGGCGGCTTTAACCGACGGCCGTCATTGGTTTTGTAACCATCTTGGATATCAACAAGGCACTCTCCTACTAAAAACCTACAATCGATTATCTGTGTTCGTTCCGCGGAGAACTCAAGATAGATCGTGGACACTATAACTAATGGATTATCCTTGGCGGCCTCTCCCTGTTGAATGATATCACTACCTTCAAAGGCCGACCCTTTTTGGAAACTTGGCAGCTTCTCTTATACCAGTTTTGGTTTTTGGTGGATATAACAGCTTCCATAGGGCTGTGAGCGTACCAAAGGCCAATCTATCTTTTTTTTGTCTGCAGGACTTAACATGTCTATAAATTTTCACATTAACAATTTCTGCATTTCCCAATGCCCAGTTAGCTATTACAGAAGCCAAATTGACACGATTTGGTTTATGTGCATGCTTCACATGCTTAAGTTTCTGGTTAACAAACGCTGATTTTAGTTCGTTTCGCTCACTCAATCAGCGCATACCCCTTAAGCTTCTCCTCCCGAGGTTAATATTAATATATGCATTGAAGCTGGACTTGCTCACTCAATCACCGCATCCCCTTCAGTTGCTTTGTTGGTCCCTACACCGGAACCTTACATTTTCCTCAATTTGATCCTAAACGCAAGCAACAGTTAACCTATTAATGTTATCTTTTGTAATAATAATTATTAATTATTTTCAAGCTGTGTGTTAACTGTTTCTAAGGAAAAGTTTTTGTTAAACAGTGGTTCATTACAATGGTAACCAGGTAATGGAATTATTATGTTACTACTTTAACCAATCCTAACAACCACTAGTACTGTAGGTGTCAAACACTCATAAACTAAAACAGAAACCTAAGGTAGGCTCGATAAAACTCGATTAAGCCTTATAAAACGGAAAAACCGATAAAACCCGAAAAATAACAATAAAACCTGGAAAAAACGATAAAACCCGAAAAATAACAATAAAACCTGAAAAAAAACGATAAAACCCCCCAAAAAACCGATAAAACCCGAAAAATAACAATGAAAACTGAAAAAAAAAACCAGTCAAACCCTAAAAAAAATCAACGTGGGTCGGGATATCAGCGCTCCCCTTGTCGTGAAATATTTTGGTTTAATCAAAATGTCATAAAATTGTCATACAATTATGTTTTGCGTCATAAATATCATAAAATGTTAGAAATTTCTGGAAAATGCTGTAAAAAATTCACACTAAGAGGACGAACTTTTATCATAAGTGGCCCATAAGGAAGTCAGAATTTCTAAAACGGGGGTGGGGGGTGGCCGGTGGTTCAAGATTTTTTTTACAGAACCTCGGAGAGAGTCAAGAAAAACCCAACACCAGTGTGTTTACACAAAAAAGTGGGTTAAATACTGTCCTACCAAAGCGAAAGCGAAAGCGACAGCGAAAGCTTAAAAGCGAAAACAGGAGACCGATTTGTCATAAAACTAAAAAAAAAATTGACGATGTTGGCTTGGGTGGCATGGGATTAAAAAAAAAAGTTTTCTCAAATCCTGAAAGAAACTGACTAAAATATTATGCATCATTTGCGCACGTACTACTGTAGTGGGCCTAGCTCTGTTTAATATCGGTTTAATACGGGTTATAAATGATGAAAAAAAAAATTAAATGATAAAAAAAAAAAATCACTTTTATCATTAGCATAAATTCGTTCGTGATAAGCGGTCGGTGGAATTTCCTTTCTGGAAGATGAATGCTCACTTTCCCTTCAGTTTTTTTCTTTTTTCTTTTCTTATTATGGTTAAATCCAGTCGGGCTGAACTCGTTCAGAATACCAATGAGATCCTTTAAAGGCTTTGAAAGGATTTGTACAAGTCCGTCCGTCGGATGTCCACGGCCAAGCTGACCACGACAAATGGCGAGCCAGTAGCCTCAATTTCCATGCAAATTTGGATGCTCGTTTCCGGTCCATCTTTTTTCTTTCTCCCTCCATCTCCTTTTCGTGATCGGCAAGTATCGCTTCAATGAGGATTGGAAAAGTGATTTGTGCAGTTTGGAGTAGGGATAGTCGGCGGAGGAAGTTTCAAGACTTCCGGTGAAATTTGAGAAGTGCAGCTGGAAAAAGTATACACCAAACAAAAAAACAAAAAAAACACCTGACAATGGGTAAGGAATTAGAGAAATTATTTCATCCGTTTGGCTTCCCTTTCTTTTAGAAAAAAAGGAAAAAAAAAATAGCAAGTGATCGTTTTCATTTACAGAGCCAAATCACGAAGTAAGCATTAAAGACTGGCCTTGTGAGGATACACTAATCTGAGAAAGAAAGAAAAGACAACTGCCCCCGACTGCGGAATGCTTGCTTCGGTTACCCTTTATCTTGCGATTTCTTAGAGCAAAATCATTTCTTATTTCTTGCTGATCCTAGACTATTTAAATAGCTGTGACACGTATAAAGATGTAGCCTACATCGAGAATTTCTAAAGAAATGAACGGTAAGCAAACCTCCCGGATGTCAATGCAGTAACTGATCGCCAGTGGTCGTCGCGGCCAAAGAATACGGCCACGTCCTTTTTCATTGATAATTCTCGATCACGTGGTGAAAAATGAACACGTAGCAAGTATGGTCGCCCTGTGGCAGCCTGCACGCCGCCCGGGATCCCGGTTGTCGCCGCGACTGTGTCTGGCCGCTGCGGCCAAGTGCGCGTTGTTACATATATCGTAAGCATTCTCGGTGGCCGCAGAGACCTGGCCGCCGTGTGCGCGGGGGCCCTTAACCCCAGCACTATTGCAGAAAAGGCAGTTTGTTGTATAGCCCTTATAAATCTGAAGGCCATGCCGCAAACCGTTCATCTCTATGTTATATGGTTCCAGAGATATTTTATTTGAGCTGAATCCGATTGTTAGTCGCCGTTTTGGCGAGTAGGGCTAAATTCATGTCGCCAACTGATGATTTTTATTCGCCAAACGGTGAGTGGCGACCAACAACTGAGGCAGCAGTTTCAATAGAAATATACAAGTTTGGCAACCTTATTGAATTTGACCACGTGTGTCCAATTCCTGACATGGCAATGGATTTTTTCTGGCTACTACGTAATGTAGTCGGTCTCTGAGGTTCGATCCGGATTCCTCCTGGAGGGTAGCCCAGCACTCTGACTACTGGGCCGTACTTGCTCACGTCCCGTAAAAAAAAAAAAAAAAAAAAAAAAAATTCACCACTTAAACTGGTGATATCTCAGCCAAAACGGCTGCAGTCTAATTTGTAACCCGAACTCGATCACCCTTCCAAAAATTGATTAAAATACAATTTTGTTAGTTTTTACTGAAGTTTGTCTCAATATTTGGTGCAATTTTACATTCCTAAACGGTAATAGACGATTTAGATCCGTTACCTATACGATTTTATGCACTTTACATTTTCGTAATTACTTTCCGTTCGAGTTTACTGCCAACAAATGGCGCTGAATTTGTTTTTTCCCCATGTAAATTATGATTTCACCTCTCAATATTATTGACAAACTTCTTTTTCCTGATCCTTGTCAAGAGCTAGAATTTTGGAACGATACGTTTGATGTAACCATCAATTATTTCTATCTCCTCAAGTCTCCAAACTTCGTCAGTTGTGACGTAACATTGGAGGCCTTGTCTCCAAATCTCAACAACGCCACCATTCACCAACAAGGTCATCTGCCCCTGAAGTTTTTGGACTCGGGACATGGCGTCATCTTCTTCCAACAACGTAGAACCTACCTGTGGAAATTTCCATTGGTAATCGTATTATTATAACCGTCGTTGGTAGCCGAATATTGTAAAATGCCTGTGTACTAGCCTTCCAAATTCATTCGTTGGGGCCCGTTTGATGCTAAGTAGTAGAATATGAAAGTGTTACAGCGCCATCCATTGGCAGAAAAAGAAACCAAAAGTAAAAAAATAAAATAAAAAGCGTAAATTCGTCAATACAACGGACTTCAAATCTTTCTTTTGGAGACGTGCGGTTGACGACTGATTTTTGAATAAATAAAATTGGATAAGAGGTTTCGGAATTTTGGATTCACACAATATCAAAAGTAAGCAAATAAATACTCAAAGAAATTACAAGGTTCTCACCAAAATAGTGAAATAATTTCCCTGAATTTTCAACGTTTTCCAGAGTAATTGAATCTAAATTCCAGGCTATTTACCGTAATTTCAGGAAGGGCAATTTTTACACATTTTAGTAGCTTTTCTGGTGTGTAGGACTGACAGAATGGAAAAAGAATGGCCAGATTTACTGAACTTTCAGGATTTAGTGCAGAAGTATAAGGATGACATTTTTTGCAACAATGTCTTAGCATAATGTGTTTTATGCACTTAGGCCTATGCCTAAAAGTGTGGCTTATGTTTTTTCCCCTGAGTTTTCCATGTTTTTGTGAAAAATCGGAAAATTCCCTGAGTTTTCCCTGTGCTTCAAATTCGGTTTAAATTCCCTGAGAGTTTTCCAGGTTTTTCAGGTTGGTGTGAACCCCTACAGAATACTTAAAACGTAAAGCTACCGATAAACTCACGTCCGTGGTCATGTCTTTTCAATAATAAAAACCCGACCACGGACGTGATTTTATGAATAGCTTTCCTTACGTTTTAAATATTTTAAAACCTTGTAGGCTGCGTAATTTCCGATTAATCCAGGGTTCGCCTTTTTGCGTAGTATATGGTGAGTTGGCTATAAATTTGAGCCAAGAACATAGGCTAAAGGACTAAAAAAAATTTGCCAAATTGCCTTTTTAAACTGGGAATGATGCGGAGGTTACTCTACAACGAAAGTCTCCGGAAGCTCCACCGGAAACGTCGCCCTCTAGTGGCAGCAGGCGTAAGCTACATGTTGTTGTTGTGGTCAAGATTTTTTGTGAATGATCTCATCTTCTCGTCCAGATGGGGAGGGACATCGCGCGTCTCATCTCGAACTCATCTGCATTCACGAATGTTGGCGCGCGGATGCCCGCAGGGAGGGGGAGGGAGTGCTGTTTTCTGGAGGGCGGGGGCGGCAAGTCACGTGTCTCGGTGTCCTCCGCCAATGAAATCGCTGCCTCGCTGTGGCATTCGCGTGCCGTCGGCGCTCCCACCTTTAAACCTCGGCTTTTTAGCGTCTCCTCCGTATTCCTCATTCGCGTAGCCGCCGGCAGAGGTCCTACGGTGGATTTTTCTTTCCTCTCCATGGTGAAGTGTAGTCGGCATCCTCCATGTATCCATGGAAACAGTCACGTGCCACCACCAATGGTTGCCCCCACCACCGGTGAGTGATTGATTGCCAGGGTGGGGTGTAGTGTTGGATTTGAGGGTGTAGATAAGGGTGTTGCAACCGGGGGGAGGGGGGTGTAGGGAGTGTTTCGAGGAGGGTGATTTAGGATTGGTCTACTTGCTCTACTATTTCATTCAATGATTGGCCGACCGTGCCGCCACACCTGTGCCGATCTATTGTGCTATTGGTGGAGAAACCAGTCAGGTGACTTGGTGGCGGTGTACGGGAGAGAGAGAGAGCTTTTATAGTATGGCGAATGAATTGTATGAATGAACGACTGGTTGAATGAAACGGGAAGTTGCTTTTAATTTAAAACTAGTTTATTGTGGGTTTTCGTTTGGTGCACTGATGTCGTAAGAATTGCGCAATTTGCAGTTTTCGCTAGTTTTTTTTAAGCTTGCTGCTTTTTTAATTTTGGGTTTGGTGCATTTAAAAAAAAAATTACGTTTTGATGTTCCTTTTTAAGAAGCCTATTCTTTATTTTTTTGTGTGGGGGGGGAGGCAAATATTACTGTAAAAGTGCTCGATTCCGTGCTGAATCTCCTGTCTAACTCATTTTTGCAACATTAGATCAGACGTGCGCAAATGTTGCAAACGTACCCATTTCTACATGACGATTAGGTGTTTAAAAGACATGCATCCGTGTTGGCTTTCCTGCATGACTCAGTTTTGCTACATTAGTTCAAACGTATGTAAATGTTGCCAACACATTCGTTTTCTTGCTTTTTTTTATTTCGTGCGAGATGATTTTGCGACATGAAAACTCTAACCTGTGTAAATGTTGCAAAAGCTAGTCTCAACGGATCGCACGATATACTGGAAGGATTTGTGTCCCTTTAATCGTTCAACGAAGCCGTTTAGCCACTACGAAGATGGTATACCTTGATTATCAGTTTACCTACCATGGTTAAAAGTTAGATAGGCCACAAACATGCGAAGGCAGCAGTAAAGGACATGCCTTCTCACTAATTTCGAGCATCCTGCGCAAAATAGCTTTTGCGACATTTACGTAGGTTAGAGTGAAGGTAGCAATCCCGTTTCTCACGATGGCAAAAAAAAAATAGGAATTTAAAAAATGAATGGCTTTGAAACATTTACGCGTCGGAACTAATGTTGCCAAACTGAGCCATACAGAAAAGTCAACCGGGAGAAATGTACGTTTAACGTGGACTAAACACTGCAGTGTCGTTAAGGACGTGTGTTATCAAAGCCTTAACCCAAAAATGCTTGTTTGTGACCTTTTTATTTTTTTTCTTGGTTTACTTAACCGTTACCGCAAATATCAAACGAAATTGGCGTTTTCACTTCTTTCGCTTCATGAAACCATGGCAACGCCCTATCAAGTAGAAATGCCTAAATAACTAAATTCCAACGGTAACCACGAATTTTATGACGAAACCTCCAATCAAAGTGAGCAAGTACACCCGAGTGGTGAAGTTATTGGTTACCAGCTAAGAGGATGCCCGATCGGAAACCAAGACAAAGTCTTCTAACCAATTATTGGTTTGAGCGATCGTTAGTGAGTGGATTAATTTTTTACGCTTTTGCAAACCTGCTTTGTAAGACCGGACAATATTAAACTTCCACACGCGCATCTTTGTGACCATAAAACAAAAACGAATTTTATCGGTTTTAATGTGTGTATCGGTTTTGCGCAGGTGGTGAAACAATATCCTGTTTCTTATGAATTACACTTTTCCTTGAGAGTAGGTGTATTTCCTGAATATGCTCATTAATTAACCAAATTTCTTTCTAACTCAGGAAGTGGAAATACAAACACAGTATTTTCAACCTAACGAAGGCCGAATTCGAAGAAACCTTTTGAAAATCCGGTGGTGGTTGCTTCATTTTGTTTTAACGAAATTGTAGCTGCACCACGTTAATGGTATAGGCCTATCGCGGTTCCATTTTGCATTTCCAATAATGCATCATCTTATCGTTTTGAGAATGTCGTCACTGTTATTACTGGGTTTTGCCTCCCCCTTTTTTGCCTTCTGATTGCGTAATGAAAATACCAAGAATTTTTGACGATAATCTAAGTTACTTGCGGAAATTATCGTTATAACATAGTCCAAAATGTTAGGCTTCTCAATCTGTTCGTGTACCGCACTCCAGCTATACTCAAATACGTGCACAAATTTTAGGTTTTTAATCCCATTTTCAGGTGAGTTGATAGTTATATTGAAGTAGATGGTTTCTATTTATTTATTTAATTCGAAATTAGTGCACGATTTCATAGCGTACATCCCAGCTAGTGTCGAGCTTGCGTATTTATTATAACATTCCCCTAAACGAATATAGGGCCTAGTTTCGCACTGTATGTAAAGTTATGAAGCTTATGCCTAAAAGTTGCAGTTAACTGCCAGCTTCCAAATACCTC
Source organism: Lithobius niger (assembly GCA_023313725.1). Taxonomy (NCBI): domain Eukaryota; kingdom Metazoa; phylum Arthropoda; class Chilopoda; order Lithobiomorpha; family Lithobiidae; genus Lithobius; species Lithobius niger. The sequence goes on along the minus strand of JAHWFP010091553.1, from coordinate 52,476 downwards.
CAGCAAGGCCAATTGAGATCGAAGCTATGTTTACTAAAGCACGTTTAGCAACCAAGGCGAGGGATGCAGCTTCAATTTCAGCTGGCCTTGTCTTGAAGTCACGATTTTAAGTTTTGTGAAAAGCTGGTGGAGATATTATTTTACACAAAGACCAGGGCTTAAGTCAGTTCGTGTCGTACGTTATTACGATGATTTTATATGTGAAACTTGAAGTTTGATATGAGACAGTGTTGCATTGTATGCAAGAGTTTGGTGTGTGGCAACTACACAACTGGTTATGCAATAATTCTAATTAGCTAATATTGTTGTGGTGGTCGCTTGCTACTTCCCTAAGTTAAATGTTTCGGATTCACTGTTGTGCATTCTTGAATGGCATGCGCTCAAAGTCCAAAATTCTGCAACTCCACTGGTGGATTACTATACCCTGGAAAAAAGACTAAATATAAGGAGTAGGATGTAGGGTTATATATGTAAAACCATAAAATCTTGAAATCAATGAAAAAAAAAAAGACATGGTACTAACAGACGCCTGTCTTGAACCAGGAGTCGCTTAAAAATACGCATCATGTTAGTACAATGCCTTATGAAGGCTACTATTTTTCTTCGTTTCATTGCTTTTAAGGCTTTTTTTCTCCATTTTGGCCGTACATTCTGCTGTTTACGTTTCAGATTTTTTGACAGTTGTGTAGTAATGCTGCAATGTTACGGAAATATTATAATATTTATTTTTGTACCTTTTTTGGGGGACGAGACTTGCACTTTTGACAGGTCCAAGGGCGCCAATCGTGCAAGTTTAAAAAAAAAAAGCAGCTCGCTCATTACTTGATTTTGCTTGTTTTGCTGTTGATGCCTGTGCAATTCTTATTGGCTGTTGTTAGATCCTTTCACTAACGCATTTCCTTTTTCCGTTTTTTGTTTTCGTTGCGCAGAGCAAGACCGAGCTGGACGCCTATCTGTGCAAAAATGAGTGGGTCCGACCGCCGGACTGCCAACAGCAAAAACCGAGACGGGAGTCCGCCTCACAGATAGACGAGTTCTTCGAGGAGGAACCCGACCCGGACAACAAGCTGGCCACCCACGCCCACCCCCACCAACCCCACCCCCACCATCATCACCTGCACCACCTCCACCACCAGAACACGTCCTACCGTGTGAACGCATACCTGAGGACGGCGGGCGTTCACCACGTCCCTCACCCACAGGGTGGGAATAGCAATAACAACAACAATACCATGTACGGTGCACGGACTCAATCTTCCTACTTGGCGGCGCCCAGTTGCAAAGGCGCCGGCAACGTCAACGGGTTGACGGTGAACGGCCAACTCGACGACGACGTGTTCGTGAAACCCAATCCGGTGAGCCCGTTACCGGATCCCTCGAAAGCGACCTTCGCGATGTGGGAGGACATCACGTCGTCCATCCGGAAGCTCGATCCGGACAACGGCGATTTGGTGGCAGTTCCCCCGCCATCCTCCCCGGTCATAGCGGTCAAATCCGAACCGGACCCCGACACCCTCTCACCGTGCCCGTTTGCGGACCAAGCGAAGGCCGGCAAACTCCCGTCCGTCATGCTTTCGTCACCCCACCCCCACTCCCCGACGTCTGGGACGACGACAACGTCACCGGGACCACCCCACCACCCGCAAGTCTCGCAACAACAGAACACGTCCCCGTTCCCGTCCTTGCGGACGCAAACGGCAACGACGTTCCACACGTCGGGAGCCAACTCGACGTCCGTTCAAGGGTTCAAGTTCACGGCTCTGGGTCCCCAGTTCATGCTTTCACGTGTCTACATGCCCCCGACGCCGCCAAGTTCCGAACCGGGTTCACCCGCAACAGACTCTTTCTCGTGCCTCAGCGGGCGGCGAACGCCCCCTCCTCCCTATCCGAACGTTACCTCCCCCAATTCCATGCTCATGGAATCTACCGGAGTAAAGTACAACCGGAGAAACAATCCAGAACTGGAAAAACGGAGGATACATCATTGTGATTTTCCTGGTAAGTGTTAGAATTGTTTTTTTTTTTTTAATTACTGAAATGGTCTAAAATCTTTTACATTTGTGCAAAGTAACAGCGACTGACGCCAGTAAGTGTAAGGCTGAACAAGACGATGTTTAGATAAAGAGCATTAAAGCTCCTATCCCTAAGAAATTCTCAGCAGTGAAGGTACATAAATAATAATAATAAAAACTATTTACTCGAACAGAACGAACTATAATTTGAACTCCAATTCCAGGCAATAAGGATTGTTTTTACCAGCTGGTAACGTCGGGAAGTGAACGCAATTTGTGTTTGAAATGTTTGTTTATGTTTGTCGGTTTCTGCTTTAGTTCTTTTTCGTGTGATTGCGGTACGTGTTCATTTTACATGTTTGCAAAAAATAACAAAATTTGGACGAAGAATGGACATACACGTGATAATCCACACCGTACCAGTGACATTGAGAAGGCATCGAAAAGGCAACAAATTAACTGAACAAAAAATGTCTCCGCCGTTTAGAAATAAAAGTATTCGAGCTCTTATCCCCATGGAACTCACATCTGGGAAGGTACATTAATAAGAAACGGATTAGAGTTCGCTTGGCCGAAACGAACTATAATGTGAGCTGAACGATAATTTTTAAGCAGTTTGGCGTGTTTTGTTGTTTTTGTTCAGTTATCCTTGTTCATTTATTGTCTGTGATCATTTTATCATGTGTATACGCCTACGTATGCACCACTACTCAAACAAACAAAACGGTTGGATATATAGCACATATTCTACACACAAAATAAAGATGTGTATCTGCACAAGAACTAAAACTCACAAACACTTACAACACAAATACCGTAAACAATAAACAACAAAACGCTTTTAAAATTGAATAATTAAAAATACACGTAAAATAAACGCATAATCACTCACACGAAATAGAACTAAACTTCAAACACAAATTGCGTTTACTTTCTGACTTGACCAGTGAGCAAAAACAATCTTTGTCCCTGGAATTGGAGTTCAGATTATAGTTCGTTTCATTCGAGTAAACTCTCACTTGTTTTTTTTTTTTGTATTTGTGTTCTTCCACAACTGTCAGTTCCATGGGGATAGTAGCTTTTAATATTTTTTTCCTAAACTGCAAAGTAGTTTTTTGTTCAATTATTCTTGTTTTACTTCGTTACCTGTTGCTAAAATAAAACTGAGTAGGACCTGCAGTTTGTTAATTTTATTGTTTCTTTATTTTTTAAAGAAGTAGGCCTAGTATTTGGCACACTTTACCTCACTTCGGGGTAAAGTGTGCTACTTTAATTTACAAAATTACAGTAACAGCAAACTAGTAGAGAAATTCTCACAGCTATTAGCTCAAAATTGTTTTTAAAAAGTTTAAAATTCTTTATCCTATTTCCTTTCTACCAAAAAAATTGTATTTTCCTTATGGATACGATAATCCAGACCGCACCAGTGACAAAAAAAGGTAGCGAAAAAAACAAGAAATTAACTGAACAAAACACGGCTTTGCTGTTTAGAAAAAAAACCCGTTAGTGCTCTTATCCCCATGGAATTTACAGCTACGAAGGTACACAAATAAGAACCGGGGATTAGAGTTTGCTTGAAGGAAGAAATAGAATATCATTTGTTGAGAGCCGTGGCCCGAAGCCATGTGAAGTGAAACGAACTATAATTTGAGCTGAACCGGTTTGTTTTTTGGCTTATTTTGTTGGCTTTGTTGAGTTATCCTTGTTGATTTGTTGGCTGTGATTATGGTTTCATATTATGTGTGTACGCATAAATACACAATTTATGTTAAAAATACGTTCTTCCCTGCTTCCCCCTCCCCCCTGAAGTCCACCCGCTACGAACTCTTCGATATGTTGAAACTGAAATTAGATCTTAGCCTTTGCTCGATCTCGCATCATTATGTAAAATAACCGATTTGCCGACTGAGCCGACATGACGAAGACCATGACTTTCAAAAATTTTTTATAAGCTGGATGCATTTTGAAGTGCACATATTCGACGAGTTGGGTGCTGCTGCCGTCATAGACTGGCATACAGCCTTAATATACTGTCTGATGCCCCGTATGCTGAACTAACTATTTATAAACTCTTGTTTACTCTGTTGGCATTTTTTTCGTACTGGGTGAGGTACTGGATTCGCACAAGATGCTTGAACTATCAATAAAAAATTGAATTCCTTGAAATTGTTAACTATGTCCTTGAAAGTCCTTAAATTTAAGATAAAGACAAGCTTGCAATTTCTTCTTGCATGTTTGTCGTAGTAAAATGTTGAGTTTCTCATTAAAATTTTTGTTGCTCAACACATTTTCATCAGTTGTTTATTCGATTGTTAAAACTAATCTAGGAAAAAAAAACAGTCTGGGAAAAGAGGTGATAGGAAAAAAAAGCAGAAGGAAAAAAAAGTTTCCGGGTGAAACTCCTTACCTGCCTGGTGATGTTCGAGCCAAGACAACTGATCTAACCTAGCCTAACTCGTGACAATAATTGCACGAAAAAAGCCACAAACTGTTTTTCCCCCTGACTTTATTTCCCGTGCATGTTTAACCTGAACATTTTATTGTTTAATGAGATGTTTATTGTTGGCTCTTCATCGGTAAAACTGGACCCTATTTGTAGCATTATTAATAAAGGTCCTTGAAAAAAATTAAATTTGTCTAGAAGAGTCCTTGAAAAAAACTACATTATTTTGTAAAAAAGCTTGAAAGTGCTTGAAAACTAGAGATTGTCATTACTACCGAAATGCTAAACTGTAATGTAAGCACAAAAAAGCGTAAAAATTGTACAACTGTCCGATGCTTTGACGTATGGGGCTTGTTGAGCGTATATTGTTGTGGAGCTTGACGTAGAAATAGTTTTAAATAAAACGTAATGAACCCTTTTTTCTAATGGACTTTTTTACATCCAAGATTATAACGATGCAGCATTGTTAAGTATTTCTCTGCTAAAAAAAAAACTAATATTTACAGCCAGTGATTAATGGCAGTTGCTGCGGAATTTAAGAGCCGAATTAGTTTGTGTTGAAGTGCACGGAATACGCCTAGAAATTCCTTACAAGATTCCAGATTTTTTGTCTATCACGAACCCTTCTTTGTTTTTTTTTTTCCTTCCCTACCAAACCCGTCCGCCCGCGTGCTTCGGTTGTTCAAATCTATTAAAAGGGCAAGTAAACTCCTTTCTACCCAAAAAGGTGTGGCATGTGACGCCGGGTCACTCACGCGCTGGGCACGAGCGGCACGCGACGACATTAGGGGGGGGGGGGGGGGCCCCCACGCCCAGTCGATTCTATTGGACGAGGGATAAAAGATGAGCATTTTTGCATTACCGAATTGGTTCGATGCTGATTGGCTGCGCAAATAACGCGTGCAGGACTTATACTGCGAGCATTGAATCTTTCCAAATTTGTGCTGAAATTTTAATTCGGTGTTGTTGTGACATAGCGCCAACATGCCGCAGACCGAATGACTCTTTGTTTTTTAAGCATTTTTAAACATTTTAAGCATTTTACCATTTTTACCGGTTACTAGTTGTACCCCTGGCCCGGCGTAACATACGCCGGTGTAGCTGATTCAACTGGGCTGTAATAGTCAGCATTATCGAAGTAATAGTGTTTGTTTCTAATTGTTAGAGCGCATATCCGTTCTCATTGTTGGCCGCTCGCCCTTTTTCTTTGCTACCGTGGCAAGAATGAGCCCGCTCGCCCTGTTGCTGATTGTTGAAGCTTCGTTTGTTTAATCCTCCCTAACAATGCCTCCATCAAGTCTGCTCACAATTTAAGTCTGCTCCTAAGCGAAATATATATATAGATTTATGTTTTATCGTAAAATACACGAAACACTTTTATCACCTTCAAGAATGTTACATCAACAATTTTTTTTTTTCTAATTTTCGAGGAAGAAAACACCGTTCTTCTTCTTCAGAAGTCCACACCATTGCAGAGAACGTTCGTTCGATTGGTAGCCTACTCAATCCATGATGCTCACACCACATGGATAGAGTTTCAATCAAACGAACATTCTCTGCTGTGGTGTGGACTTGGGAAGAGGAACAGTGTTTTCTTCCTCGAAAATTAAGAAAGCTGTTGATGCAACGTTCTTGAAGATGATAAAAGTGTTTCCTGTATTTTACGACGTCTGAATATTATGACTGTCTTCGCCATTTACCGGTTTTTGCATAGTTATGTTTTACTAGTAATTGTGGGCAGAACGTAAGCGGATTCATCCCTGTTCTTTCCCTCCTGTATCTCTTTTTCTACAGGATAAAGTGTAATTATAATTATTATAATTATAATTATAATTCAAAAGCTGGAAAAGAGCATGGAATTTCATAAGGCCTTTTCCAGGCCTTGAAAAGGTATGGAATTCTAACGAATTTTCAATACAAGGCTGGAAAAGCATTCCAATAATATGCTGAATTTAGTGCTACCCCAAAAAATTCAAATTTAACACCAAAATCACGATCTTCAAAAATTGTGAAATTAACCCGTTGAATTGTATGGCGATTCACACTGGTTTTTAAAATAACGGGCCTTTTTTTTAAATCTCGTAAATTCAAAAAGAAATGAAAATCCATTGCGTATAAAGCATTTTATACAAATAAAAAAGAATTTGAGATTTACCAATTTAGTACCATTTCTTGTCATTAGATGTCGTTGTTAGCAGAGTGTGTTAACTGCATTTTAAATAATTCAGGCATTTTTCAAATATATTTTTGACGTTTTTGATCGAATGTCAGGTCGTTTAATGGGAAGACAATTAAAAAAATATACGTGTGCAACTTAAAAATCAGTTAACGCATTTTTTTTAAGAACGGTACCTGTAGTATAGCCTCAGCATTTGAGAGCAGATGTGACGTCATATCTAACATCAAGTGTGCTGCCTTTTCGTTTACAGCCTCCAGCAACCAAGCAGCGAACATTTTAGGTTTTATGACACGTGCCCTGGCATTTAAGGTTATATAACACCTGCCCTGACGGTGATTTCCCGTTTCGCAGAAAACAAGACGGATTAATATTTTTTTTTTTTATCGAAAAGGAAATTCCCGTTTTGCAGAATCCCGTTTCGGAGGATCGAAATATTCTGTAAAAATGTAACACTGGAAAAGTTAAAGATGCATTCGTCATTGGAAGGAATTTGTGATTAGTTGCGGTTTTTTATGTATGTTTAGCCTCAGCGAAGAGGGGCTCGTAATTTGGAGAGAAAAAAATCTACGAAACGGGAATTCCCGTTTCGCAGAAAAATCTTTATCCGCTTTACTTTTTGCTCGGACCACGTCTAGAGGAGGGGATGAGGTAATTGGTGGACCTGGGACATTTTGCCTTCAGGGCGACAGGGGAAAAAGAGCAATAAATGCTACACCCCTTGGACGCTGATGCTACTACGATAGCAAGAAATGATACTAAAATTTATAATTCACATTCTTTCCCTTCATTGTATAATGCTCTGATTTTAATTGCGTTTTCGGATTCATGAGCTAAAAACATTCCTATTATTTTAACTAATAACGCATTTATTTTTCGCTCGGCCGATTAATTGTGGCCTTGCCATTGCCAATTCAATGATAAGCCTATTTTGATAAACGTAATCGCTTTATGCTAAAGTGCGAACAATAACAGGCCATTTTAAACACTAAATACGAAAACATCATTTAATGACTATTGAATACAACATTAGGAAAGATTAATGAGCTCAAAACTGGACTGACTTCAGCACGCTAAAAAAGCACACTACTGGTAGTGTGGGGCTCAATTCTACTGAATGTTCGAGTTCGACACCCACATTTAGGCCTATTAATGACAGTTGATCACTTAAAATCAAGCTTTTCTCACCCATACAGATCTCTAGACAGGCTACTTTTCCCTGGTTTGCGCTCATCGGTAGAGAATACGGTGTGGATGAGAGCTGCTTAAATTTGAATGATTAGAAAAGAATTCAAATTTTCAATTTTTTTTATGTCACAGACGATGTCATTGTCAAGAATTTGTCTGAACCTATTTGTGCGCATATTTGTAATAATTTTTTTTCCCATAAACAAGCAGCATTCGATCCCAAATAATCTTCCAAAAAACCGCATGCTGTGTAAACACCTTATATGCTACATGAACGCTTCATATATTTTGCTTGAAATCGATATGGGTGGCAACAAATATTGCCAAAGAATTGAAATATTTTAATATCTTTCGTATTAATGTTGTAAAAGTTTGCAGAACACAACGGTTTTCAATTGTTGTTATTCGCCGTGGTGAGAAGTGGTTAAAGTTGCCAAACCACTTTTGTGGAGTCTAATACACAACTACGCCCTTACCGCCCTAACCGTACTTCTTCGAATGAGCGCCCGGGGGCTTATTATTTTCGTCACGTGCTAAAGCCGGAACTGATTTCAAGGCCCAGCGTCCTTTATTTTTTACACCCGAGCCTTTAAACGTGCATTATTAGGATAAAATATACAAAATAACGAAAGATGCTCCCAAACTACGTCAATTTCTTCTTTCTTGTTGGATGCTACAGTGTAGTTTTATTTTCGGACAATCACACAAGTATTACGATGTTGCTAACGTGTTAGGAAGAATTTATAGGGTTGAGGAGGAAAATTTTTGACTGAAACCCCTTCTGAAGCGTCTTAGATTCATTCCTATCTAGTTCCGTCTAAGTTTATAGAGGGCGCCATGAGTTTTATGCGGGAATTTCGACTCAGTTTTCAGCCTAAAATTAAACTGTTAAACTAAGCGAAACTTGTTTGTATTTAAGCATTATTTAGTTTTGTTTAGTTGTAATTGAGTTTACTTTAGATTTGGGCTGAAAAATGAGCAAAAATTACCACATGGAACGTGTGGCGCCCTCTGAAAACTCGGACAAAACTAATAGGAATGGACGTAACACGTTCCAATAGGGACTTTTTTAGAGTTACAAAATTCTCCTCCCCAACCCTATGCATTCTTGGTGTTAGGAAGTATAGTAAGTTTGAGTTACCCTGGTGCAACACGGCGCTTATTCAAGGCCGACGCTTTTATTTTTGCGAGCGCTAAACCCCTTCGTTTAATCGAGACCCGGCGCTCTTTCAGGGCTAGGCGTTTAATCAAGGAAGTACGGTATTTCCCTTGCAGCAGTAAAATCTTTGTTTCAAACAGAAAAAAAAGGTAACAAAAGGGCGAGTTGACCTGGTCTGTTGATTTCACTTTTTTAAAAGTGTTACTTTATTGTGCAAATGGTTATTAAAAAAAAAATTTGGCTACACACATTTCTACAGCGAAAATCGGCCGTGCTCCGAGGGAAACCTTCGCCATCCGCGGTTAAATTCTACCTGGGAGAGCGCAAAGCTAAATTGGTGCATAAATACGCCTTGTGATCGGAAAACTATTCGCAAGTTTTGGCTTCCACGTAACTGAACGTTGTTTTTTCTTGTACCTGCCGAACGTTGATAAGGAGTTGAAAAAGGGTATACGCAGAAGTTGAATGTAGCGTAGGGCGTCTTCAAGGTTACGAACTCGTAATTTGTATGTTCTTTTAGGTTACTTGTAAATGGCTTGAAAGTTTGTTTTGATATGGTTTGATTATGTCACCGTAAATCCGCAGTATGTATGTGTTAATTCTTGTATTGAAGCTGAAATTACCAAATTGTTGTATTGGTGCCTCCTGACTCGGTAAAATAACCCAGAACGTCACAATTGGTTTCTTCAGCTCTCAAAATAATTCTGGCATTTTCTCAAATTATACCCTTTTTTTGCTTGCAGGGTGCACGAAAGTGTACACGAAAAGTTCGCATTTAAAAGCTCATCAAAGGATACATACTGGTAAGTTGTTAATCATTTTTATTATTTAATCGTAAATTCTTGGTAAGAATGTGTGAGTAGCTAGCTATCTTAATTTGCTTAAAGGACTTATGCAATTTTCACTCGGTTGTGTATCGCAATTCAAGACGCAACAGGGCCAACAATAAATACGCACTAATTTCTGTCTTTGAAATATCCTTTTAACGCCAAGCTCGGCCCCCCCCCCCGCCCCTTCTTTGGCACCCCTCCTCCTTCCCCACGCTCATACATAATTCTGACTTTTTACACCTGGTATAAAAACTACATACAATCTATCTGATGTTAAATAAAAAAAAAATTCAAAATGCGTTTTACAGGATTTGCACAAGGTACTTGAAGTCATTGAAAATGCTTGAATTTGTTCAGAAAAAATCCAGGAGTTAAATTCCTTGAATTGCTAGCTACGTCCTTGAATGTCATTGAATTTAATTTTTTTGTCGTAACGATTTTACCGTTTGTTTTAAAATGTTGTTGAGCATATCTTTTACTTAAATTATGTTTCCCCGGGCATTTTCACCAGTTTACTAACGATTCTAAAAAACAAAACCGGCGAAAAAAAAGCTGAAGGGGAAAAAACTTACCTGATGAAAATCTTTATCCTGCCTGGTGAAATTCGAACGAGGGCAACTGAACCTAATATATAGCAACAGTAACAAGACAGAAATAAAATAACAATCTTTTCCTCGGGTTTATTTTGCCGCGACATTTTTTTTTTGTCACGGTTTTTCATCGGCCTTTTTTCGGCTGTTTTTTTTTGTGTGTCTTCAGCACGAATAAAACATCAACATTTTAATGTTTACTGGGATGCTGTTGGCAAGTTTGTTGATTAATAAAGGTTCTTGATGAAATTTTCTTCGTCTTGGAAAAGTCCTTGAAAAATTATATTGGTTTTGAAAAAAGTTCTTGAATTTTTGTATGCGGTCTTGTGCGGACCCTGCGTCTATGTTTAGTGCCTGCTTGCAATTATTTTATTTACGACTTCGTAATTTAAAGCCTAAAAACAACCATCTTCGTTGAAACTCGATTTATGTTCGAGTCACGTGAAGGACGCTCCATCGTTGAATTTCTATTCTCTGTTGTACGGGCGTGTGTCCTCAGGCAGTTGTCCAGTCCTCGGGCAAAAGGGTAACCAACCATCTTTTGAATTGAATTACCATTGGTCCAAATTTTTATCTCATCTAACATCCATTTTCTCAGGTGCCACCGAATAGTCCATCCGTAAAAGGGGGGGGGGGGGGAACTGGTAGAATGCTAGGGGAGAATGGGAACGTAGATAGCATACTGGAAAGATACGAGAACTAGTTTTGTTCGTGTCTCGAATTGGCTGCTCAAGGGCACTCAAGAGATCTTAAGTCTTGATACCCACAATAACAATTGGCTATTTCTGTAAACTGGGAATTGAGCCTGGCCCAAGTGGAATTACTGTAATGGCGACCTGTTACCTCCTGCGGTTTTTTGAACTCCCTAAAATTAGCGGATGACAAAGTGGGGTTTGCAGAAAAGCATTTTTTTGAGGGCAGGGTGATTTTTAAGTTTCAGTCGCAACGGGTTCTTTTCAGGCTTCATAATTTTAAAGGGCGACTTCATAAGGCTACGATAGTTGCCTTCTCGGCGATCGTAGTTTGGGTCCGCATTTATCAACTCAGCAAACATTGAAATTCTTGGACCGTACCAAACGAAGCACTGCGAAACCGTTATTGCCAAGATTATATACAATCAGAAACCGCCCTATTTCTATGATGAAAAAGGCTATGGATTTGAAGTATGTTACACTTTTGGTTTAACTCAATATACACCATATTTCTACGTTTAGGGTTATCAAAAGTTAAAGAGGGGTGTCCTTTCAACTTAAACTAGTGATGTGGGACGCATCATGCGCGGCCACCATTGATCTGTGGTTTGCGCAAATGGGCTTTGGCAGTACTAGGCTACAACGCTTCAGAGAGCGTTTTGGAAAGATAACGAAAACGAAAGCATAAATTAACTCAGCGCACGCAAATATTAGAGGTGGAATAATGTTAAAATTACAATTAAATTACAGTGAATGAAGCCGTAAAATTTAATCCCAAATACGTAAAAATAATGGAAATAGCGCTGTAACTTGCATGTGGGAATTTTTCCTACCTTGCTTTCTCCCGTCAAAGTAGTCTACGGGATGCGCTGCGAGCACTGATCTATATATAGCTGCATAACTAAATTGGTCACGCTCCCCTCCATGGGAAATTTCACGTAAACCTAGCGACTAGCGTGCAGGCTCAATTTTAATTTCGAAGGCCTAACTTCAAAATAGATGTGTGCATAAAACAAATTTGTGCAAACGAAATATAGACAAACTTAAAGGATGCTAAAAAAAAAAAAAAAAACACGAATCAATGGCTAACCATATAGGGCAGTGACATAACGTAGTATTATTGTATATAACTCTATGGTGGGGCCGGTAACTGGGTTAGCTGCAAGGGGCACGGGAGGGGGAAAAGAAGGTCGTCTTACTGAAGCCAATGCTATTAGACTGGATTTCTTAAGCCTATAAAGCGCGATTTTCGTTGTTGGAGAAAACAATGTTTTTTAAGCCTAAAAAAACCGCTCTCAAAGCACTGTCTTGACGAGAAATGCCGTTGTTTTCCCCTGCATTTTAATCTGGTGCCCCTTGTAGCTATGCCCTCCAGATGCTATCTCGTAGCCAATATGACGTCACTCGCCGCTGTTCTATGTATAGAGCAGTAACACGACGTAGTATTATTGTATCTAACTCTATGCTGGAGCCTTAATGGGTTAGTTGCAAGGGGCACTGCAGAGAGAAAGAGAAGAGCGACATACTGAAGCCGATGCTGTGAAGAGTGATTTCTTAGACCTTACACGCGCGATTTTTGTTGTTGGAGAAAACAACTTTATTTTAAGCCTAAGAAATCCGCTCTTCCGGTGTTTTTCCCTCCATTTTTATGTAGTGCACCTTGTAGTTATGCCCTCCAAAACGCATACTGGTGCCAATATGGTGGCAAATGTCACTACTCAATTGTCAACTTTTGGTAGCTCGCTCTACTTCCTTCCTGTTTTGGCCACTTCGGACCGGTGAAAATGTTTCTTTCATTATTTGTTTGTGGCAAAATTGTCCGATTTACAATAAACAACAAAATGGTGGACCATCCGTTTTGTTTAAGAGTTTTCAATTTTTGGAATTGGCCTTCTGGGTCGGCTTTCCTTTTTTCCGCGGAAGCGTCGTAGCGAACCGGAAGTGCAGTGATGTGGTTGGTGGACGGCTGGCTTTGTTCGCAGCGATGGACTTGATCTCGTATTCCTGGAGTTCAAATCCAGCTTCGTTTGGATTCGTTGGAAGTTTTTAATTCCGATTAAAATTTGTTAATGTGGGTGTGGTCTTGGTTGGCGGAATCTGATTGGTTGAAGATAAGTTGCCTATTGTGGAGCCCTGCCCCCATGTTTACTATTTTTTTTTATGGCAAAACATCGCGAAACAGGATGTCCGATTTCTAATTTAACGGTTGTGACTTGATCCGTAAGTTTCAAATTTAATATTGTAATAACCACTTCACCCCTCCGTTTACTAAAATGAATACCCGTTATTATATTATTTTTAATATTTTCGTCTCGGGAGTTAGCCGTTTTCTGCGGAAACGAATACTTTACGAATAAAACAATAAAACTGGTCATTTGGTTTCATGCTTTAAACAAGGGTTTATTCGGATGGCAGAGAAATTAAACGAACAGAAATTAAATACACAGAAATTGAACAGAAATGCACAAAAGTTGAAAGCATTTAATTTTTTTTAAATTAAAATGAATTAAGTTAATGCATTCAAATGAACAAAAATTAAATTGCAAGTGTTTCAGCATTTAAATTTATTTAAATGATATGCTATCGACTGGCTTTGTCAGAATACAAGATAGACTCTATACAAAAAGAAAAGTACATTGAAAAGTACCTTTAATTATTAAAAAAAAAACCCGAAAGAAATGTCAATTGGGCACTAATTCAGTATAAAAAAATGTACAAAAACGCACGATCAATTAACAAACCAAAAAAAAAACGATTAAACTGCTGACAGGCACTGGCAAAAATAAGATGCAACATTAAAAAAAAAGTACAAAAGAAGTGATATCAGAAACAAAACCCACAAAGGCGAAAGAACCCACCAAGTTGCTTCATGGTGTAGCCTACCAAGCCGAACGGGAAAAGTGTTCCTCTTAGAAAGTAACGATATCACCCATGCCAACGAACAGCTGCCGTGCTAGTCCCGCGACTATTACTTCAAACGTTAAATGAAAAACTTGACCCATGCTACGGATTGTAGCAAGGGTCAGGTTTTTTATTTTACCTTTGCTCCAACACTCGGTGGAATTAGCTTGGCTGCTTGACCACTACTTTCTAAAGGGAACACTTTTCGGTTAGGGTTGGCACACCATGTAGCAACTTGGTAGCAACCATTTTTGTTCTGATATCACTACTTTGATTGGCTGAAACCTGGCGGGTTCTTTCGTTCGTCCTTGTGGGGTTTGTTTCTATCTTGTATTCTTGCAAGACTGGGCTTGATGTTTGCATTTAAACCAAGAGGACGATACTGCGGGAGTTTTCTTTAGATGACAGCTTTGTTGAATGATGTAAGGCGTTTAATCATTGTCACCCTCTTTGAATCTTAATAATTTGTGACATACTTACTTCGTAGGCCTAAATTTAGCAATAGGCCTTGACAATCATCAATTGACCTTGTGTTTAGATGTAATGTAGAACAGAATTAATTAGCTAAATTTGCTTTTAGATCTATTTTCATTACTACCTGAGTAAGTAGACGTTGGATTACGGAGTCTTTGTGGCGGGAAATGTAGAAATGATACTTTTGAAGATTGCCGGATAATATTTTGATATTGGAGTTGTTCGGTGTGTTGACTTAGGCTACTATGTTTACGTTTGACTCAACGTATAGTAATATAGTAACACAGTAAACATTTTATCCTGCAGTTGTAACATCAGCCCATCACCTGAGGACATTTTTGAATGATTACGATAATGAAGATTCAGTTCAACATACTCGACGGAATTTATATCTTCATAAACGGAGTTCTCACAAAATTTTCGTGGTCGTATCTTCCTTCTCTCAAGTTGTTTTGTGGCGTTAAGTCTGTAGAGTGCGCAGTGTTCCACCGTTTGAACGTTGTTCACTTTCTTATAACGCTGCGTCTTGATTTTCGTTATCTAATATTCGATTAGATTTTCGGTAGAATTTTTTTAATAGCGCTTCTTCTCTAGATTCAGTTTCGGTATTCCAGTTTGATTTTCGGTGTTATTTTCTTATGGCGCTCCACTTCTGGGTTCAATTTCGAATATCCGATCAGATTTTCTGTAGAATTTTTTTTTTTAATAGCGCTTCTTCTCTAGATTCAGTTTCGGTTTGACCAGATTTTCTGTAGAATTTTTTTTTTATGGCGCTCCACTATAGTTGTATCCTTTTCCAACAAGAGTTTTTGTTAAAATTTCCTTATACCTGTTCCATCTTTGGGATCAATTCGTGAATATCCAATGAGAATTAAGTGGTTTATTCAACTCAGTCCTTTTCCTGGATGACACACAGGGACACCAGTAGCACATGCAAATATTTGGCCTTATGTTTCGGCCCCCGTAGCATTGCGACCATTGTTAACACTGAAAAACAAGAAAAACACTAAGAAGCTGTCCAATAGCACCACAAAATTTTGACGAAATGCGCACCAATACGGGGAAAAAACAAAAGTTCGGCATTCCGTCAAAATTTTGTTGTACTATTGCACAGTTTCTTGGTATTTTTCGGGTTTTGCAGTGTTGGCAATGCCCGGCCGAAAATTAAAGCCCAAATCATTGCGTGTTTTGCTGCTGTTCTAGTCTGTCACCCAGGAAAGTGATTCAATCTTTCATCCAGCGATTTTTACCTGTACGGTTTGCTCAAAACAATGAAGAGAGGCCATAATTTTAAAACTCCCAATTCCTGCTTTTCTTGCGAAGATCGCAAAACTGAGTGTTGTTTATTTGGAATAAAAACCTGTAAGAAAACGGTAGGCAAACCAACTCGGACTATGACTTAGAGAAACAACTGTTTCACAAAAGAAGGAAGTTTTCATAGGGCCCCCTACGCCTATAGGTGCCCGCCATTTTAAAACCAACACATCGTCATTGGATCTTCGAAGTAAGTCGTCCCGATGAGGAGCACGCTCTGCCATTCTCATGTTCGCAATTCGTCGAGGTGTTGATTTATAAATTTCTGTTGACGACTCGTTGGAAAACAACACTTCTCACTAATGAGTGTTGCATTACAGTGTTTTGAGTCTTCCTCTGTAGGGTTACTGTTGGGCCCTAACGTAAACAGTTCATGGGTTAAGGTTAAAAGAAATCACTTGTTTAGGTAACAGAGTGACCTTGTTGGGTGGTAATCTAGCCTCTACTGCAGCCTCTCCGGTAAATTAAGAGATAGCAAGTTCGCACTGTGAAATAGACAGCTATTTTGTTCTGAATTATTCATGCCTCAGACGAAATTAAGAGCGAGAGAAGTTCGCGAATAGCCGTATTGTGGAAATAGACAGCTATTGGTCCTGAAATCGTGGCTTAGACGAACGGCTAGGGCTAGGCAGTGATCTGAACGTCATTGGTTGCAGGGTCCGTTGAATGTATAGTTTGATAGGGTCAGTCCACTTAATGCAAGCGCCAGAATGATTTCCGTACGCAAGTTTTCATCGGCGAAACTGTTCACGAGGTGACGCCAGCGCAAACAAATCTGTAATTCTCATGAAGATCTCGGAGAAAATAAGCAGACAGGAGTAACCATAGGTTATAGAGAGTGTAGAGTTGACTGTTGGTCACGTCGTTCCAATAAACCGCAAGACCGCCGTGGTGGAGGTGGGGGGGGGGAATGCCTCCCAGAAACTGCCAAACGAAGAGCCATTTATTTTTAAATTGTCTCAAAAATATGATTATCACACAGCTTGCATGTTAAGCACAAAGCGGAAATGTTTAGGGTTTTATTTTCAAATTTCAACTGTAAAGAGGGGCACCAAAATTGCTTCTTGCCCTCTCAGAACTTCGACCTTGCCCCGCTATTGAATAAAAAACGCCGAATTCTTCACAATTTCAATTTATTATTTATTATTCCTCTCCCCCCCCCCCCTCCGTTTACCGTACTCCACTCTCAGTGTCCTTCTTTTAGTACACTGGAAAATGAAAATTCAAACCGCAACTTTAGCTGTTTTGTATCGTACAGATGCGCACCACAGCAATGCCAACTGAGCTATTATTACGGGGGATTTTTTTTTATTATAATTCTTAATGTTTGGATCGGAGGCTGCATTTTTGCAGCCAAAAAGGTTAACGAAAAGTGGAAGGGTGTAATCCGTCATGTGACTTGAACACAGTTTAAAGCATCCTTTATGTTTTAACTATGGACAATGTTCGCAGCTGCAGGTTAGGTCACCGAATGTAATATGACTGTTTTGCTGTTTTAAAAAAAACATTGTTTTTTTTCTACTGGTTTCGTCATCTGTCGAATGTCTTAAAAGTTTAAAAGCTGTCTCCCGAGTTGTGTGGTTTTTCCTACCACATATAACTTTATTACTATTTTGCCACCGTTTCTCGGTGGCAGTAAAACACCGCTAATCCTTTCGGTGCATTGGTTTATGTCAGTGCTTCCAACAGGGGATTAGGCTATCGCCTCTGGGAAGATTTCTCGGCCAATTGCGTTGATTTCGTCATCACGACTTTTTATGATTCGGTTCGCGTAGCGTATAGTGTTTGTTCGTGGTTGGAAATGACAATAGGATTTTTCCTTTTCATTTGAGGACAGAGAAATCATGACGTTTCTAGAGAAGAGATAGACAGTCCGGTGGGGGGCGCGCGCCCCCACAAATTTCAGAAATGTTAAGTTGAAGATGCATGCGTGCTCCCATGTTGCCTTAATTGTCACTAAATTCTACGACATTGGGCTCAATGTATGTAAATTTTGCAAACACATTAATGTTTCCTGCGTACTCCCGTCCTGGGCGATTTTGCTACGCTAACTCTTAACTGACTATACGTTAAGCGTTGTAAAAGTTGTTCGATAAGATACACGAAGATAGTGAGAGGGTAAGTCCTTTTAGAAATACTTTTATTTTCCAACTAAATGTACCAGTTTTCTCAACGCTCCCCAAATTAAATTCAGGCGCACGTTGTAGACTTCGAATAAAAACTCGCGCCATGGTTAAAACAAGCTTCGACCAAACCGTGGTGCGTGCTTCTTCAGAACACAAATTACCTGTGAGTGGGGGATTTAAAATACGCTAAACATTACGAAATATTCAGTATAATAGTATATATATAATATTTTGATTCAGCGAAAAGGGAATTTCCCTTTAGCAGAATTTTAATCAGGTCTTAAATTTTAGCGGAACGGGTATGCCCCACAGTTCCCTGCAGGTCGCGTAGGCGCTTGCGCCTTCGCCGTGTCACGTGAACACACAAGCTTAAATTTAAAAGAGTGGCCTACAAACCAAGATGACGCGACATCTAATCACCTCACCAACAAGGGACTATAAAAAAAGCCCATTTGAGCGTAGTCCTGGAGTTAAAGGGTTTATTAACGTTTTTTGGTATCAACGGAAAACCAAATGTGTGATATTAATCACGCACTCTTTAAGTGGTGACAAATATACATATACATTTTTTGTATGTCCAACTCGTCGTCATTTGGAATATCTATCTTTTTCATTAGCAACATATGTCAAATTAAATTGTTTTTTTTTTCTTTTTCCTCTTAGAAAACAATTATTCTATTTGAAGATGTGATGCAGTGGATTAATTTTAACGGCCTTTAGTGCTGTTTTTATTTTTTATTTTTATCTAAGTAATCTGTTTAAACCCGGATCATTAAATTCCCCGTTAAGGGAAGTGATGCGTTTACTGACGTTCTCTTAATCTTGTTAAATGTTGTTTTCCTGTTAGAAGAGGATTATAAAACCAACGAAACAAACAAACATCCTGTTGGTGTTAACAAGACTTAAGCGTGGTTTCTTGTAAATTTGCAATCAAACTACGTCTATTGTGATTCACGCTGTCTATTTATGTCTTCCTTGTAGGAGCAGGATTTAAAGGCTTACATCCTTAAGAATTGGTGTTGTAATCTTGTGAGCATTTATTTGGAATCAAATGCATTCTTGAGATGTCTAGATTGAGAGTCGTACTTGGGATTTACATAGCTGAGATTATGTTAAATCATTGCGGCTACGATAGGGCAGAACAAAATTATTATTTTGAACGATTCCTTCTCCGGATATTTCTATCACAACCTATTAAAAGGGGAAACGTTAATGGAATGTGTTACTGTCCAGTAGTAGCATAAACGAATTCTGGCTAACATTGTGTCGTTTCTTTTTCAGTTTTAAAATTGTAAAGTTGTCTTGTTTTTTTTTTAAGGTTTTCGTGTTTAGCTTGAACCTGAAGACCATTTTTTTGAGACTTTTTGTTCTCTGCATGAACTTGGAGAGCATTCTCGTATCTTCTTTTTTTTTCTTTCAACTTTTCGTTTTTGGACTTCGGGAGCTTTTTTTTTGTACTTTTCTTTGTAGCATGGACTTGGAGAGCATTTCTTCAGCTTTTCTATCTTGACGTGGCTTGAGAGCCTTACTTGAGTTTTTCGTTCTTGACGTGGACTTGGAAAGCATTTCTTGAGCTTTTAGTTCTTGACGTGGACATGGAGAGCATTTTTTGAGCTTTTCGTTTTTGACATGAACTTGGATAGCATATCTTTTGAGCTCTTCGTTCTTGAGCGTTTTGTTCTTGACGTTGACGTGGAGAACATATCTTGAGCTTTTTGTTCTTGACGTGGACATGGAGAACATTTTTATTAGCTTTACGTTCTAGCATGGACGTGGAGAACGTTTCTTGAGCTTTTTTCCCCCATGACGTGGCCGTGGAGAGCATTTCTTAAGCTTATCGTTTTTTGAGGTGAACTTGGTGGCATGTCTTTGAGTTTTCGTACTTAGCGTGGAAAAAAAATATTGTATTTTACGATTTACAAACTCACTAGATATTTCATACTCGATACAATACGTATTGCGAAAATTTAGTTCGGCCCATCAGTTGCTTCCATAAAAAAAAAAAAAGAAAAATAGTCGAATTAACGTCCCTTTCAACTCGGGAGGGAGAGGAGAGGGGCAGGTTGACTAGTAACCTAGGTCTAAAATGCGTATTTAGTTGTACATGGGACTGACGTTGCGTGGCAAATCCCAAAACAACACAATTTTCCAGCAAATTAATTCGTCATGTCGCATCAGCCGAAACCATCAGCACCATCCCCTCCTCATCCATCTGTTATTGTTTGTATCGCTTCGTTAGCAGAGCGGCTAAACGCCATCGGACATACGGGTCGTCTTGCCAAATTGCTAACCTTTAGCACGTGGTATTTCCGGTGTCCCGGTGGGAGGGCAGTTCCATTTTCCACCTGACGCTCTTCTTGCCCTTCCATCAACCGTTTGACCCCCTTCTTTCTTCGCCTTCTGCTGTAGTGGCTTCTTCCTCTTCCCGATGAGGTCGCCTCCCTTGGGTGTTCTTGCGGGGGTGAGCGAATTGAAAGAGACCCCCCTGACGAGCACGTTGCTACTCGATGACGTCATCGTTTGCTTCATCCCTCTGGTACACAAAGGAATGCTGAAGCGTTGAACATACTTCAGTGATGAGTACGTTGCGTGGGTGATGACTAGATTCGTGTAAAAACCTGTATTCATTCATCAAATGTGATAGGCGGTGAAGGAATTTTATGTTGACGGGTTATAAGAATCCCTACTTTTTTGGAAATATTCCTTATTTTCGCACATTTTTTTCATTTTCGGAGTTTGCTTTCCTACTTTTTTTTTATTGTTCTGTTCTCATTATTGGTCATGTAGCCTACATTAGCCTACTAGCTTCTAAAATAAAATAAAACAGGACCCGCCGTTGAATTTTTTTTTTTTTTATCATTCGAAGATTTATTCAAAGATTCAAACTTTGCCTCGACCTTAGGCTAACTTTATTTCCAACCGCAAACTGACAGAAATTATAGTATGCTAAATACTACTTCTGGTTTTATTAAAAATTAAGGTTTAAAATTCTTTATTTTTAGCGACGTTGTATCAAAAAAAGTCTTGTTTTTCCTATTTTTTTTATGATAAAAATTCATTGTTTCCTGCGTTTCTCACTCTTAACACCCCCTTCCCTCCGCCCCCTCACCCCGATTGTAAGCCTTGGCCCTATTTTGTTTCTAAAACGCAAATGGAACGGTTGGAATCTGTTGCGTATAAACTATCTGACCCAATTCATATTTTTTAATTTAAAATTTGTTTAAAATTTTAACCTGAATTTGGTCGTTCACTGTCACAATATACTTTGCCTCGTCAGTACACCAACTGTCTTCTTAACTACTTTCTGTATTGTTAGTTCAGTAGTTGTATTTGTAGTTCTAAATATAAGCTTAACCGCTGAAAGTTACAACGACGTGCCAGCAAAAGAAATATTCTTCATCCTGCTTTTAGATAGGCTGTTACGTATAATAACCGATATGGCATTTCAGGGAAGTATTTTCCCCCTTTTAAAAGTTTTACTTCCGGTGGCTCATTCATTCCTACATTCCTCCTCTTCTTTCCACCCCTCCACCCCCACCTTTCGTTGTAAAAGGAAGAAATGGGGAAATGCAAAAAGGGGGAGGGGAGGGGAAGTTGTTTTCACGGGCGATTGGGTCTTGTTGGAGGGCATCTCTTCCGGTTCTTTGCAATTCCGAGACCCCCTTGTAAACCAATACTTGATGCATTTTTCTGAAACGCTGTACATGACGGACACTGATCCATAAATGTGGCCAGCTTATTCGTTCTCCTGTGCTTCTTTTACTAGTCTGGAGTTCCTACAACATAAAACCGTTCAGTTGCTTACGATAAAAACGATGACGTTTCGATTCGCGGGTCGAAGTCGTTATCGAGTAATCCGTATGTTTCTTCTTTTCCGTAGAGCGCCTTAGCGAAACGCGGGTATGGTGTAAAGTCAACGTCAGTATGACTCGCTACGCGTTTCGTCAATGCCGTTTTTTTTTTTTCGTAGGCACAGGCGGTTTGACGTTTATTGTACACCATAGCCCATACTATTATTTTGACTGAAACGTTTCAAAGAAAAGAAACGCACGAGTCCTTAACGTTGGTGTCAGCCTCGTTTTCGCATTTAAGGGTGGTTGTTTAAAAGCGGGAAAAGTTAATCGTTTTTTGGAGGGGGAAGTTACATTTCATGCAAAATGAAAACAAAAGAAAATAGCATAAAATTCTTTACTCTGTAAAAAGAAATCACCTGGTGTCACAGATTCTTCCTTTGTTCGAAATGTCAAAAACGGCTCCGCGGTGGGGGGGGGGGGGGCCCACCCGTCGTCCCTTGTTGCACAGACTGACGACATCCCTTGCTCTGGAATATCTTAATTGTGAGTAAGGCCGAAAATTTAAATATGCGTTTTGATTCTTCATGCTTGTGTGGCCTTTACAAGCCCTATCAGGGAAACGTCCGTAATTTATGAAATTTTCTATCTGTGCAATTCTACAATTAATACAAGTTTGATTCATTAATTAGTGATGTACAAGTAAGTGTGTGCATGGATGCTGGCATGTAAACAATCCTTTTTCCCTGGAATTGGAGTTCAAATTTTTTTTCTTCTTTTTCTTGCAGGTGAGAAGCCGTATCGCTGTCACTGGCCCGAATGCCAATGGCGTTTCGCCCGATCGGACGAACTAACCCGCCACTACCGTAAACACACGGGAGCAAAACCGTTCAAGTGTAAAGTGTGCGAACGATCGTTTGCAAGATCGGACCATTTAGCGTTACACATGAAGAGGCACCTTCCAAAAGCCAAGTAAAAAAAAAATCGGGAAAACTGTATTACAATTATCATTTTCATAGTTTGTGGAACAGATAAACAAACTTTAAAAAAAAGTCATCAATGAACAATAATCCTCCCACTGGGGCCAAGGTATCTACGTAATTTTGGTGCATTCTACTATCTGTCTATTCAACCATGCCGATAGATAAAAACGGAAGAATGAAGTGGATCAGCATTTATCATCGTATCAATCATCTGTCACAGTACGCCGCCATATTTGCCATTGTTGCCTGGTCCTGACATAACGCATCATCTTTTCCCATTTAACCAGTTCTGTCCCTGACGTGGTCAGTCAATCATCATTGTTTTTCTATACGATTAATCACGCCTGGCATAATAAATTGTTGTGGTGAGCTTTGTAGGGGGTCAGAATTAATGGTGTTTTGTGGAAACCGTCTTACCTTGATGGCTGTTTTAAAGTTTAGTAATCATCACTCATTCCAAGATCATCGTTTTAGAGAGGTTGAATGCGGATGATTAACGAAAACGGAGAACGGCTGGTTTTTTTTTGTTGTGAGCATTAAATTCCCTCTCAGCACTATTTTTTCCAGTTATTTTAATACTGCATAGTAGATATTTATTCAAATACCTCGAAATTAATTCCTCCACTTAAACCCTGAAGTATTTATATACGTATTTTATAAAGGACAATTAAGCAGTTTTGCAGAGCCCAAACACGCGCAAAGTTGCTATTTCAAAAAAATTAGTTGGCGTAGCAAGTTAAAAATTCGTGTCTGTTCCATAGTCTTTAACGATACGGAGGAAATACGCCATAAATTTCTCCCGCACACAAAGTTCCACTCAATAAAGTATTTTCGTTAAAGTATTGTTGAAAGCTCATATTTTACCGAAATTAGTCATAATCGTGGATCTCAGAATAAATATTAAAAATCCCAAGCTTCCATTCAATCATCATCACGCCCATCATCCTTATATCATTAACAATGCAAGATTAATATTTACATTACATCAATGCAAGGTTGATGATGAAATATCATTGATTTTTGTTGTCATCAGTGGTCCAATTTGTTTGTGCCTTAGAGAAACTATGAACACTCAGGAAAAGAAGAGCAAAAGGACACGAACCTTTTTTTATACCTTTGACTGTGCCTTTTTCTAAGCCATTTTTAAATGAGAAACTGTTTTATCATTGTTGTATTGATGACTACAAGATATTGTTGCAAGGATATTGTTACAAACGTGCCTTTTTCACTGAATGGTATAAATAATTGAAGAATTTTATTCAAATAAATGATCCATAATTTCACTGTTATTCTGTTATTTGCCGTACTTAAGCTGTAGGTTTATCCAACAAGTTTTACCTGTTATGGACACCTGATAGTAATGCATTATGGGTAGCTTAGGTTATTCACAAAGTGTCCCAGAAGACCACCAGACTTTTACAAGCCGTGTAAATTTACCATAAAAGGGGGAAAAAAAAGAGTCTTTTGGGAAAAAACCAATAACAATAGTAAATTTGGGCTTCATGCCTAATCAATAACGTCTGTTTGTGTTAAAGCTTAATGAATGTTGTTAATAAGGTTGTGTTGTAATTTTGTACATAAGAAAGTAAGTTAATCAGAGCCAAAGTTAACTCCCTTGTTATTTTTAAATAAAATTAATTACTGACCAAGAAATCTGTAACACATTTACGTAAAAGCCATAAATTCACGACATGCTTTTTTTTTCATATAGTGTAGTTTTGTTGTATTAAATTAATGGTATTGAAGTCGAATTTTCGCATTTAAGTCAAGTGCCTCAATTTAGTCTTCAAGTTAATGGTGCCATCCTGGAAAAAAAAAAACTGAGTTTTTTTTGCCAAAATCATTCCACATTTTTCTCACAATGTTCAAGTCATTTTTCCCTACACTATTACTTAAAGGCACATAACTCCCTCCGGTATATTTTAACAGTTTCACTCGATACATTACCGGAAATAGTTTTATATAAACTGATTTACCTTTCATTTGCTGGTCTAAGGGTACGATGCAGATGTCAGTAGTGGCGCGTGAATGTTATTAGGCTTGTTTTAAACGGCTCGGTCCGAGCGATATATAACTCCCGCCACATCGCTGGCAAGCCGCGGCCCTGGAGGAAGGATAATTAATCCTTCGCTTATGTTGCGACTTGGTCGTACGATGTGTCACGTTGCCGCGGCCCCGAAATGAGTTTAACTATTGTCTTAGAGCAATGCGCGCTGCGGTCGTTTGAACTATATTTTAGCGTAGGTGACGCAGAGTAAAGCGGCCAGAACGGAGGGATTTATGTGCCTTTAATTTTAGGTATGTTAAATACAATGTTTGAATCAAGGATTGATTTAAATCTAGCAGTTGTGAAATTTATGTTCGATTTTTTAAGCCCGGTTGATTTTCTGCAAATTATAGTAAATTCTAATTCTTTATTGTTTCAGATTCTAAGAATTAGTGTTTTTTTTTTGAAACATACTTATCTCTAATAACCGTCAGTGGACACGCTCAATTTTCTGCTAACTTAAACTAATTTCTCTCATCATCCCATTTAGGCCTATTTTAAAATTAATTTTAAAACGCACTGTTTGATTTCCATTACCACTTGAATTTTGGCATGATTTACAACTTTTATTATCAGTTGATTGATAGAGTGATAACAATTTTAATGTGATGGTGATTGAACAATCGTCATTATCAATAGATTTTGTTGCTGGTGACAACAAAATTACAGCTTATATTGGCCAGTCAGGTGCTACCATGTTGCCATGCCATATTAATAATCAATAAGAATATAATATAGATAACTTTTTGATACTACGTTGACAAAACTGTCTGTATGTACAGTTTCCAACTCCCTTTTGCAATTGATTTTTATTTTGTACAGTTTAGTCCTTGTTCATAAAGAGTTTATTATTATTATTATTATTGTATTAGTGTTTATTGTAAGATGTATATAAATAATTATTAATAACTTGAATTTATTCCTGTTGATGGCATAATATTTTTGTTTACAATACAACACGACTAGAAAGTGGTTGAATTACCGTAGTATGCTTGTGTCGTCGGATGGAGACTGTTGCAATTTTTTTCCAGTAATGGTAGTATTCTAACAAAATTCGTTTTTTTGAAGGATTCACTGCGCAAAAAACATTTTTCGTAACGTGACTTTTTCCGTTTTCTGTGTCTGATGCCAGATTTCCCCCAAAAAATGGCATATGAGGGGTAGGGGGGTTATTTCAACCACCAGTACGAAATATTGGCCTCACGGAAAAAAAGTTAAAGGACCTTTTTAGTTTTGTTATTAGCCACCTTCAGCTGTTACATCATACGTGTAGAACAGGTTGACTTAAGTCATTTTAACCAGCCTACCGAACTTTTTTACCCTAAGGGGGGAAGGGGGGAACAAAGACGCTGGTTAACGCGAAACATAAATAGTCGTCGATAGCAGTTGGTGATAGCATACACGTCCAATTCTTGAATTACAGCACAATTTTGTTAACAGTTCGTAAATGTTATCGAATTTAAGACTTATATTCATCGCAAGAGCTCTTGATAGATGTTGCAATTTTCGTGAAGAATGCGGCCTAAACTACCGTAGCTATTGTTGGACTTAGGTCCGTTACGTTTGCCTAGCTTATCGAAACTGCTCCCCTCCCCTCCTTCCGAATATCTAACACAAACTACTTTTGTTTGATGAACCTGACAGCCTAATCAGAGAATGATAAGGAACTTGACGAAAACGGCTGTTAACTTTAGCCAGTTTGAAACCTTAGTTTCACTTTCCTTGCAGGCCTACCTCTCTCATTTTTTTTTTAATGTTGGAGCAACGTTTTTACGAAAGAAACTGGCCGGGGGGGGCGGGGGGGGGTCGCTACAGGTTAAAACCATGCCTTAATGCCTTTAATCCAGTTTTAAGTGAACCAAACCAAATTCAGTTTAATTTTCAACAGACAAGACAGCGTGGTCTCCTGGTCAAGATTCTAGCAGGATTGTCAAAACTATATTTAACAAGCTCAAAACCAGAGTGGCTACAGCAAGATAAAAAGCAGAAACTACAGCCTGTTTGGGGCTCTATTCTACTGAGTGTTTAGGCCATGTTTAGGCCTATTAATGGTAGTTGATCACTTAGAATCAAGCTGCTCTCTCACACAGAGATCTCTAGACTGACTGTTTCGTCCTGGTTTGGAAATTACGTCAGCAGAAATTACTCTGTGGATTTCAAGTGAAAAACTATTTTTTAAAGTTAATTCGACATGCTAGTTTGAAAATTGGTGTTGACAGACAAGACTATAACAAAAAATTTCAGTAAACCATCGAATATATATCGCTATAATCAAGACTTCTAGCAGTTTAAAATTTCCCATTCAACTTCTTTTTCATTGGGTTTAGATTAGGCCTAAGTCTCATTTTATATTCACTAAATCTTGTGTTTTACCCAAGCTTCGGTAGTACTCAAATTACGGCCTAACGTCTAGCCCAAATAACCCAAGCCTTGAGTTTCTGTGATTCGTTGGTTCCCACAGTTACGTAAGCACGTTCTGACTCCTAATAGAAGTGTTATTGGTTTGCTAAATTAATCAGTAATCTGTCTTTATTTCAAGTGTAAAGATCAGTGAGTGCTTTTACTTTGGCTTCTACTTCTCAACGTCCTTATCGACCCATGTTCCTTTTCAACTGTCAGTCTGCAGATACCACTGGCGTGAGACGTCTGACGTTTCTGGCGATAGCAGCGCCCTCTGCTCATTGAGTAAAATGGATGTTCTGTTTTGTCTGTTGCTATAATCTGAAGTCGCAGACGGCAAATCATGTGGCCCGTGTAATTCTTTGCACCCAACCGAAACTCTGGGACCTGATGGCCTCGCTTCCCTAGCGAATGTGTTGTTGCCATGTTAATTTTTTTCTATGTGCTAAAAAAAAGCTCAAAACGAACTAAAATCGAAGTCTTCCAAATTGTTTTTTTTTTTTTTCGGTTTCGTTTAAATTTCCATGTGCAAAGTTTAGAGATTCCGCAGCAGTCATGCATACATGCACCAGAAGACGAACTAAGCCACAACCAAAACAAAAACATGCAAATGTTGACATTACGTGGAGTACGTTACAATGTCATCGTAGGTAACACTACCGTACCAAAATTTACCAAAAATATTTCCATTAATCAAGAACGAAAGTTAGAGATTCGAAGGCAATCAGATACCACTCGAGTTCTAACCACAAGAAATTCATGACTGATTTGCGCGGTCGATTGCAACAAAAATTGTCACGAAATACGACTTAAGCTGCATTTCTTACAATTTCGCTGGTTAACAAGAGTAGTCATATAGTGGACACTGGAATTTCTCATGGGTACAGCGGGAGGGGACGAACCGAGCTAAATTTACAGTATTGCATTCCCTGGTTAGTTTTACAGCCAGAAGCCGTTACGGCCACAACATCGCCATTAAATCATTGACACTTGGGTCTAATTTCTTTTTTTCTTTTTGTCGCTTTGAACTCTCAGTTAACTTGCAGATAGACAGACAAAGGTAGAGAATGATTCCATCTAGGCTTAAATCGTCAGCGTGCTGCTGCTGTTGGCTATGATCTCTGTTTATCATGTAACCCTAACCGTTTGTTTATTTGAACGCAGCAGCAAGCCTCGTACCTAGGAAGCAGCTCGTGTGGGCTCGAGTTCTAAATATAGGGCCTTGCTAGTGGAACCGGAAGTGGCTACAAGTTCACGTCGTTCACGTTTAATCCTTGTCTTCTTCTCCTCCTCCCTCCCTCCCCCTTTCGTAAACTTCAATCCCAAATCTTTGACAGCAACTCTTCACGTTGCTATCAAACAAGACAAATTGTCTCCTTACAGCAGGAAACATGCATATGATAGGTTATCTCGCGATAGCGTGGCTGTACAAAGACTTTTTACAGATTGTACGCTTGCGCGTGTGTGTGAGAGAGTCATGAAAAAATGGCGGTTTCATTAGGCTTATCAGTTTAGGCCTAAAGGCTGAACTACGATTTAGTTTGTACTTTTTAATCTTCTAGACGGTGGACGATTTTGCTAACAACATTAGAAACTTTAAGCTTAACGGCGTCTGTTCACGATTTCGATAGCGTTGCTCATATTCTAAACACAGCATCCACCTTCCAGATTCTCCGTCATCCAATAGGCTGATGTGGGTCACGTGATCTTGTTTTAGTTATGAAAATCGCAGCAGCGCTGTTGTATATAGTGTTGTTGCATTTTTTATTTACCGCACTTTTCTTTATATTGCTCGAAGATTCTACGGTGCTGCATCTAGAAATTGAAAAGGTGAATATCGCAGCGACTCATCGAATGTGTTCCCAAACCGGCAGAGAAATTAATTTTGGCATTTTAGACGTACACAGCCAAAGGGCGTTAAAATTATGTCATCGTTTACATCCAGCTATAAACTGCATACGATTTTTTTTTTATGTATAAAAAGGTGTTATAGAGCAGCGTCAAGTGACGTCATTTTGGCTACGAGATATAATTTGGAGGTCATAACTACAAGGTGCACTAGATTAGAATGTAAGGGGGGAAACGGCACTTCTAGTCAAGACAGTGCTTTAAGAGCGGATTTTTTAGGCTTAAAATAGCGTTGTTTTCTCCAACAAAAAAATCGCGCGTTATAGGCTTAAAAAATCCAGTCTAATAGCATTGGCTTTAGTAAGACGACCTTCTTTATACCCTCCAGTGCCCCTTGCAGCTAACCCAGTTACTGGCTCTACGTCATGTCACTGCCCTATTGTGCCATAAGAATAAAACATATAAGCTCAAAGAAATGCGGGCAAGCAGAAATACGTCCTTATACGAAATTACTTCCACACACACCTTAGTCATATCAAAATTAAAAAGAAAAAAAAACCAATTTTGTTGGAATGCTACTTATTCGTAACACTAAGTACTTAAAAACAACAGTGTTCTATCATGTATCAAGACGGTACAGTGTATATCTTGTGAACCAGTGGTGCCTTAACATTGTCGTTGGCTACCAATTGGGTGGCCTCGTTTGTTTGTTTGTACCTCTGCCCCGATCTCATGCTGTATATTATGAACAACGCTTTACGGTGGAGGTTGAAAACTGACTGTAAATAGGAATTGTTTACGATGTTTGTTGACGGCTTAACACTGAGTCATCTAACAGCAAAATAGTTTTTATTTGAGCCAGATAAATTAGGAAAATTGTGGTTTTAACGCTAGTGTGTGCAAGTTTGTGGATCCATGTGTGCCTTACGTGACGAGGGAATTGAAGTTGTGGCAATTGAACTGTCTTCGAAACATTCTTTATCTAGTACTCATAAGTTCAGAAAATTCATTCGCAGAATTCACTTGTAACATATAAACTTAAGCGGACTCATTTCCAGTAAAAAAGATTAAGGGGGGGGGGGGGGGGCTGGCAAATAACCACATTATTTCTTATCAAAATGTGTGCACAGTACGTCAGTTTTGGGTAGACCATACTCTGGTAGGCCCATTAAAGTTTCGAGTAATCCAAAGTTCTGTAAATTTTTCCAACATGCATCCAAATTATGTAAAATCCGACGGGTGAAATAAGCGATTCCGCTAACAAATTAAAATATGCACACACACACAAAAATATTTGTTTGCGTGTATTGATTTGATAGCTGAATTTGTGGCCCACAAAGTATATCACCGTACTTAACACTACAAAAAAAAAGTAATTAAATAAAACTAGTGCCAAAGTAGTTGTGCTGTAGAGTCAATCCCTCCATTTTTAACTTCGAATAGGCCTATATGACTCAAACAAATACTCTACATCGAACGTGGGGGAAAAAATAGCATAACAAATGTTCCCACTTTAAGATTTCCAAAATCAGAAATGCCACCACACATGCAACCGATTTCTCGGCCAGTCTTAATTTTTTGTTGTTTTGTTTTACTTTACCGGTCAAAAGCATATTATCATAATAATAACTAAAAGTCCACATACTACACTTGAAACCCATTTGAACTGTTTGTTGTTGGCTTAAGCAGTATACATAAATATCAGTGTGTCGAAGAATCAATATTAGTGGTTGTTATGGTGAAGGGAAAGCCATTTTGTTCCATGAAAGGACGAAAAGTAGTGCGAAAAAATCCGTGATGTGCCATATTAACGAATTTCTAACCTGAGCACGCGCAGTAATATCCTCACAACAGGATGTGACGTCATATGCGTAACAAACTCCAATAATGGAGTCGTGCCGTGTAGAATCCGCTGACCATAATACAGGCCTGTGTTTTCTCAATGCCATTTTTTTTTTAACTATTGAAACGTAATAGTTTCAGGTATAATATTTTTGTGTTGCTTGTTGTTTTTTTTAAAATAACAAATGTAAAATAATGTATAAAGCTTGTTTATATTTTGTCAACAATTCATCCACAGCTGCCAAAAGTGCAGTTTTATATAAAATAAACATTCTATTGACTATATACTATCGTCTTGATTTTATTGAATTATTTTGTTTTGTTCTTTCTTATGTGCAAGTAAATTAGTCATTTGGGGATCACGCCTTAGCTGTATTGCAGATGAAGGAAACAGTGTTACATCGAGATAGATTGAAGGGCAAAAATAGATTTAAGAGGAACCCAACTAGAGTTAATCCTGACGTTCTTTGGTTCTGTGGCGCTAGACATATAATTAAAATCAAGAATTTATAGGGTTGGGGAGGAGAAGTTGTAACTCTAAAAAGTCCCTATTGAAACGTGTTACATTCATTCCTATTGGTTCCTTCCCAAGTTTTCAGAGGGCGTCACGCGTTCCGACTGGTAATTTTTGCTCATTTTTCAGCCCATATCTAAAGTAAACTAAATTACAACTAAGCTAAACTAAATGATAATTAAATACAAGCTAATTTCGTTTAGTTTAAATTGAAAACTGAGTAGAAATTTTCACATAAAACTCATGGCGCCCTCTGTATACTTAGACGGAACTAATAGTAATGAATCTCAGACGTTTCAGTAGGGGGTCTCAGTCAAAAGTTTTCCTCCCAAACCCTATAAACTCTTGTTAAAATTTACTAAAAGAGTGTACATATCATTGACCCAGAACAACATGTGAACTAGAAAAAAAGTGAAGTTAATTCCTGGTTTAAACTAGATTTTTTTTTTCTTTCGTGCGTTTGATGCATATTCATCGAACTAAGAAAAATTGCGTTGCTTTGATTTATGTCATCGCTTCGATCAAACATACCGCCACTAATGTTTCTGACATTTTGTTAAATGTTGCAAGTATTGTCTCTTCACAATGAAACTGTGAAATAAGCAAATATTAATGACCGAACGAAAACCGCGGGCCATCGGAAATATTGCACAAGGGTGCTCCGCGAGCGATTGTTTCCGAATGGCCAGAGGTGGAGGGCTTTACTGAATATCCCGCTCGCTGTTAACAATTGAGCAACATATTTCTCGGCAATGTCATGGCCGTGCAACAATGTCGGGTCGCGCTGTTCCTAAAGGTCTATTGCAAAAATATCTAGCACATTTTTGAAAGAAGTTGTTTGAAGGGCCTACTTGTCGTTGAGTTTTCGCTGCTTGAACAGTGGTGGGGCATTCGGAATCGAGCCATAAACAATATTTGCTTACACGGCGTCCTAAGAGTTCTACTGTTACAATACTTTCATGGGGCAGTTTGTTCGTTTGCCATGCGCCCATTTATACACTACTTAAAACTAATCAGTACACAATCCAAACAACACAGCAAGTATATACACCAAATCCGTACAGCAAGTCCATACGACATATCCACCAATGCTGCACAGAAGCTCTTGCACACTAACCCCTTGAGTCTGCTGTTGTCCAGCGCTCCATCGGTGACCTAGACAAAATACCAAACAAAACACATCCAGTCACGCCAACAAACTTACTAATAAACATACAAACCCCATCACTGCAGTGGCACAAGCACTGTGCCACCAGCAATGTCACACACTAACGCCAGATAACTTGCAGAAAATAACAAGCGCCTTCAGGCAGCGAAGAGTTGCCGAAGAATCTGGTTGGGTGAACTGAACTGTTCAGATCACTTTGAAAATCAAACGTTGCAAACAACAACAACAATGCTCTGGACACGACACATTTTGTAGAAGTTGTCTGAAGGGCCTATTCGTTGTTGAGTTTGTTTGTTTGTTTGTTGAGACAGCCTGGGAAGCCATACACTCATGTCTAACCTAACTTAACCTATCTTAAATCTAACCATAAGTGCAACACCAACACACCACAGGGACACACCCCTTCCTAGTGTCAAGCCACCACTCCACTGCCTACTGATGTCTAAAAACTGACCAGGTACTCTGACTCTGTCCACAAGAAATACCAGAGTGCAACTCGCCGAAACACCAGAACCTTCACTCCACAAGAACGCCATTCGATGCACCGAACTCTGGTGGGAGAGTGGAGCGAACAACTGAAATGAGGATATAACTATTAATTTTACTCGTGCAACGAATTCTAGCTTGATTCCAAAGTGCCCCATTACCGTTCAAGCAGTGAAAACTCAACGACGAATAGCCCCTTCAGGCTACTTCTATTGAAAATGTTTCGTGACCAGAACATTGTTGCTGCTAATAAGGAATTGCCCATCAAATGATTGTAAAATTAGGACTTCGTGTAAGCAGACGTTCATTATACATTGTTGCTGGATTTCGAATGCCCCGTCAACGCTTACAACGAAAACCCAACGATGAATAACCCCTTCAAACAACTTCTCTTAAAAATCTCTAAGCCATGTTTTACAATAGACCTTTTTTTTTGGGGGGGGGGGGGGGCCC